>JAABNX020000017.1:14424744-14442223 GCA_015163995.2 Mormyrus lacerda | reverse complement strand
TTAGGTGATAGCTATAGTTTAAACGTTCGCGCGGTGGCAACCAGTTTCGCTCACGCAGAAAACAGCGGAAATGACGCAAATGTCCAGAATGGCCAGATTGGTTTCTATTTCAATTACTTCTGTCCTGCTTCTGTCAATTACTTCTGTCCTGCTTCCCCTCTCCACGCCCGAGCATACAGCCATGACATGATGACCAGACTCGCAAAGAAAAGCATGGCAATCCGTCAACACGCCTGCCATATGATGAACTGGCCTGTGTCCCGAGGCTGATCTCAGAGAACTACGTGTTCTGTGATCCTCGCCTGTACTGGGGGGATGCCGACTGGCGACTGACACCCAAAGGCTGCAATGTGCTAACGGACAGCAAGGAAAAAGACAAGGAGGAAGAGCCGAAGACACGAGACGCCGGAGCCCTTCCTAAGGGCCATCTCGGTCTCCACTGCCAGCTTTGTAAGGAGAGTGACCCATTCGAGTGTCAAAGTCTCGAAGCAGCGCTGATCACCCACCCATTTTCAAATAGCTTTATTCATAGGATAAAGTTATGATAATCCCACAGCTATTACTGGCGTTACCAGCCTCAGGTCTAGGGGATTCTCAACCACTAACACTCGGTGCACAGGCCTGGTGACACTGTGAACCCGGAAGAAATACTGGGAAACGATACCATACAGGTGGTAAGGCCAGTAGTGAGCAGTGACATTTGCGCTGTTTGTTCTGGCAATGTTGACGTTGCAGGTACCAGTACTGTTGGTTCTTTTTCAACTCCCTCTGGTAATGGCGTCACTGGTCAAGGTTGTAATCTTGTCACTTGGGCCTTTTGAGGGTATTCGGATACTGCTGCTGGGTGCTCAAGTTGCCTATGCTTGTATATGGGAGTTAGCTGAAGTTGAAGTAGCCCTCCTCCTCTGCTGAAGTTTCGGAATCCTGCACATCTGAACCCGTGTCATTTATCTGGGTGGGTCGCTGTTTCAGGGGTTTACGGTGCACAGGTTGTGGCTGTACATGACCCACTGGTAATGTCGTGACTGGCAACAAATGGTTGCGGTGAAGTACACGGACAGCCTTGTTACTCTTTCCTGCCCTGACCTTGTACACTGGGCGTCTTCGATCTCCGGACTGAAGCATAACACCTTGCACCCTCCGATCATACTGTTTATTCCCCTTTTCTTACTCCTTCTTGCTATTTTCTGACACAATGCGATAAGCTTCCTGCATCTGGGTCACTCACTTCTGTGCATACTCCGGATGAGTCAGCGTCTTGTGTGTCAATTTCAAATTAAACAGCAAGTCAAAAGGTAGTCAAGGGTGTTAGCTAAACAGAAGAAAAAAAGGTGAGTACCCCGTGGCCTCATGATGAGTACAATTGTACGCGTGGACTATGTGCAGTAGATGATCCTTCCACTCTGCTTTCTTTTCCTCCTCTAGCGTGCAAAGCATCTGTAGAAGTGTCCTATTCAGACACTCCACTGGATTCCCCTGTGGGTGGTATGGTGTAGTATGGGAATGAGCAACTCCCGACAGTTGTTGAAGGTGCTGAAAGAGGTTATTCTCAAATTCCCAACCCTGGTCACAGTGCAGTTTTTCAAGGTACCCAAACTGCGGAATGAAATCAGTAGCTGTTTTCCCTGATTTGCTTTTGGTTGGATAAACTTGGGCAAACCGCGTAAAGTGATCCACTAGCTCCAGGATGTATTCAAATCCTCCTTTACTCAGTTCCAAATGGAGATAGTCCACTGAAACTAATTTAAACAGAGCACTAGTCGTGATGGAACCCATTGCTGCCTTTTGAGGGACGGTCGGTCGCTTCTGCTTAGAACATGGGCACTGCTGAATGACATAGTCCTTGATCTCCCTCTGCATGAATGGCTAAAATGAATTGCCAATTGAATAACTTTATCCATTCCCACATGTCCCATGCTATCATGTTAGTGTTTCAATACTGTTAACTTAAGTGTTCTGGGGAGAGCGAGTTGATTCGTGATCGCACCTTCCTGTAAAGAATCCCCTTCTCCAGGCAAAGTCTGCTCCATTCTCTGACTAACCTCTGTGCTTTTCACCCCAACCATTGTTTTTCTTTCCCATTTGGATTCTAACCCTTCCCCATCAGCATCATGACTTCACTGATGGGTTGGTCTTTTCTTTGGGCAGCTTGAATGTCCTTCACACTGATCTCAGGCACACCCCTGAGAAACATGTTATTTTCCACGTTACTAGAAAATGAATGCAGCGCTGCTGTCCAAAGCACATCCTGTCCTTGCTAACTTTGTCTCCCGTCCAGGTGGCGGACACTACTTCTGGTGGTAGGGTTTCTGTGAACTCTTCCAAGTGCTCCCGCAATCGAATGGGGTATCTAGACAGGGTGCCAGCATCAGCGTTTGTTCTTCTTGGTCTGTACTTTATAGTGAAGTGAAAATAGGCCAGTTCACCCACCCAGCGATGCCCAACAGCATTTCACTGGACATGAGGCGGCCAATATATCTGTTCTGATGCTTGAAGAGCTCACACTTTTGTGGGCACGGCTTCACTCTATGCTCCCTTAAACGTCCCAGCACTTGTCTCAGGTCAGCTACATGTTCATCGAATGTCTTGGAGAAACAAAGTACATCATCCAAGTACTGAGAACAACAGTCATCCCTTAGGGCTGCCAGGACACTCTCCATGAACCGCTGAAATACTGCCGGGGCATTTCTGAGGCCGAATGGGAGGCGGATCCACTCATACAACCCCCAGGGGGTATTAAAGGCAGTTAAGTGTCTGCAGCTTTCGTTAATGAAGCCCTGGTGGTAGGCCCTGCCCTACTCGAGAATCAAAAACCAGGAATAGCTTGCCAGTTGACTCTGCATCTGGGTTGATCAGGTCATCCAACAAGCTATTTAGAAGAAGAAGCTGAGACATGCCTTCATCCTCTGTCTCTCTCAGTCTGTCATGTTTCACATAATCTACAATGAAATCATAAAGTTCTAGTTCACTGAGACCAAATTGACAGTCTCTTGGCCATCATCAATGGTATGTGCAACAGCCTGTAGTTGTGTGCCTGTCAATGTCGAAACCCTTCTCTATAGCTGAACTATCAGTCCCCACCGTGTCACAGTAGCCATCACACTCCTCCCTCTGGATGATGCTTCAAGCCCTCCAGGGATGATTTACACTCATTCTCGCAATCCCTGCTGTCCCTACAAGGTAACGCCACGATCCCGGACAAACCCCTAAAATATTACCGGCCTCAGGTCTAGGGGATTGTGAACCGGCAACACTCAGTTCACAGGCCTGATGACACTGTGAACCCGGAAGAAATACTGGGAAACGATGAGGAGAGAAACAAGATTACATGTCTTGTCCAAACCAGCTCCAGTTTATTTCTATGGAAGTACGGCTAGCGTCCCCTCACTGTTCCACTCACCTAGCACCCTCTGCTGTCTTGGTGGCATGTAAAGAAATAGTGACTCTACAAGAAAAAATAAAACAGGTAGAAAGGTATTCAAAAAAAAAATAAGAAAAAAAATAATAATAGTACTTTGTTTCCCCATTTCCTTTTCCACTATTTCATACCCCTTACACTCGCTCAAGAAAACATGTGAAAACTCCTGCCTGGGTTTTGTCTACACTGATTGAGGAGCTGCAACCTTATTTTGTGATGTGAGAGAGTTTTCACTGGAAAACGTGCAGTGAAACATGCATTGCTTCTATTCAGTGGTAACTGCAAATTCAGGTAAGTAGTGACTTTGTAAATTGCAAAATGTCACTTGTTTTCTAATTTTGATCACTACTATGTCTTGTCTTTATTAAAATATGCAAACTGTTGGTAACTAGGTTGTTCAAGTTTTTCAATAAATTTTTGTTTTTTGTTTTACAAGCAACCATTTTATTTAACTTAAAATACATGTTGTAAGAGCTTAAAATAGTATTGATTGTATTTGTTGAAAATAAGATT
This sequence comes from Mormyrus lacerda, assembly GCA_015163995.2. Taxonomy (NCBI): domain Eukaryota; kingdom Metazoa; phylum Chordata; class Actinopteri; order Osteoglossiformes; family Mormyridae; genus Mormyrus; species Mormyrus lacerda. The sequence goes on along the minus strand of JAABNX020000017.1, from coordinate 14,438,292 downwards.
TTACTTAAAATATTGCAGTAATTTTTTTTTTGTGTAATTCACATAAATGATGCAATGGGCTGGGGTATGTTTCCCAAAAGCATAGTTGCTAATTACATTATAGACCCATACAACTGGATCTAAGTTGGTAATGGGAGCTTTTGGGACGTGTGCCCCAGTTCAGCAGTAAAATAGAAATATATTTTTTAAATATTCCATTGTGGTATTTAGCAAACTGAAGCATAGCAGCGGCAAAAACAAAACGAAAAATGACAGTTTCCGAACAAAGCAGGTTTTTTTTGTAGCCCATTAAGGGGCCGCACAGAAATATCAGTCACACTCCTATTGCATATAATGGAGAAACACAAGATCTGAAGCTGGACTGTACGGTACACAGATGATAATTACTTACAGAGACCACAGAAACACGTGAGTAACTGGCACAGATCGGGGCACACACAGGTACAGTAAACACTCCTACGTGAACCGAAGGCACAGCCCAAGTATTTACGACACCTAAAACAAACAGGGCTATGTACATAGCTCATAGCGGAGCCATTTCACCGGCGCTACATTATTATACATACAGAAACTGATCGGAAGGGCAAAGCGTGTGATGTGTACCTTCGTCTTCAACCAGACGGGAACTGTTTTGAAGATTGGCATCCTGATCATGACAATAGGGTGACAACAGGGCACAGCTGGCGGCTCTCGATCGCCCCGTTCAGTCCCCTTCGTTGAAGCCTAAAGCCTATGCAGAGAAGCCCAGGTGAAAGGAAGAGAAGAGAAGCCCTGAAAAGAGGGCAGGTATCTATTGTTTCCTGTCTTTGTGCTACTGAAATTAATGAGTGATACTTTATTGATCCCTGTGGGGAAATTCTCTTTTTTGCCAACCCCATGCTGATTCCTTGACACATACAGATGACAGCAGCCACCTACAGTGCCTGTGGAGCTGGGGCTTACAGGTCCATAGATGTTTGGTTATAGCTACACACCTCCCCCCCTTCTCTCCTATAACTTTCCCTGATGAGGGATATTCCTGCATCTCTATCTCCACAGCCTTATTGCTGGTAACAGTGGTGGAGAATGCAGACACTTGGAGATGCTGCCACTGAACTCTGGGATTTTGCCCGGGAGAGGGAATAGTCCGGTATGGTTGATAGGATACCTGATCTGCAGCATATTCTAGGGCTTATTTTGCTCTGTTTGTCCAACGTAAACTGAAGAAAAAAACAATACATTTTGCTTACCGCTGTTTATGAGCTCTCTCTCTCTCCGAGCGTGTGTGCTGTGTCCGTAACCCCCGCTTCGCCCCCTCCTGCTCTGTGCACATACACAGACTCCGCCACACATCATGTAGCTGACCAATCACGTGCGGCTTGAACAGAAACAATTAGAGGAAAAAAATACGAAGCAGCTCCAGCTCATAGTCAAAGAGCCGATTATTTCACGATGCGGCCTTCACATCACTACTCCGGTGTTCTCGCAGAGCCCCTCAAGACTCAGGTGGAATAATAAAAGTCATCTATCTGCAAAGTTTAGCATGGCTTTTACTTTTTTCCCACCTTACTCTTCTCCTTCAGGTTACAGAACAATCGTAAAAACTGCACTGCTTTCCAATAGGCCCGTTTGAGCAGGGGCGTGTCAGTTAGTGCCTCCTCCACTCAACTAGGAAAGCACCATGTGCACCATGCACAATTCACTGCATGCCCATACAGTGAAGTTTGAACCTGTTGGCAGCCGTCTTTAATCAAATTAAAACAGCTCATAACTTTGATTCTTCCTCATTCTCCAGTTCTTATACATTTTCTAATAGTCCTGTAGTTTCAGTTGAGTTTGCACGTTTCATTTGAGCATTTACTTGCTTTGTTAAAAATCACGTTAATCGTCAGCTAAGTCCACCAATTACAGCAGGCTGCTTGTGCTAGCCTGCTAGTTACTGGATTGGCTCCTAGCTCGTTAAATCGCTTGTCTAGTCACTGCAGTTGTCTTGTAGAAAGGTACACAATCATTATGATACAAACAGTTGTATTAACTGGTTAGGTAACACAAACAAAAGCAATGCATAGGTGGCTCATTAAAAAGCAGACACCATCAACCCCTGCCGCAGTGCATTCTTCTGAATCCACTGTTGAGCCCAGCACTACTGCTACCAACACGGAGCAGAGCGCCTTTGCCTCCACGTCGGGGTCTGCAAATGTACGTCCTCCACCACAAGATCTCGATAGGCCTATGGACAGTTTATTGGTGATTTCATGTTTATCAAAGTTTATGTTTTTAACAACTGCGTATTGTTATATTCATATTATAAATCAAATTGACATGCTTTTAGACTTGTGTACTCAAGCAAATAATCTTATGGCAAATATACATCATTCCATAGTAAAGCTAAAATTAGCTCTATCAAAAGCATTGGGGTGCTTTCGAAATCTTTCTTTACAAGGTAACAAAACTGTAAATGTGTGTAGACTTGTCATTAGTTGAAAACGTCACTCCAGTCAGCTGACCAAAGTTGGCAACCCGGTATTTTATTTGAAATGATAACTAAAATGCACTGTTTTCGGCTGAAGGGGTTTTTCCTTCCCTTTGCATTGTTACTCCAACAATTACAAAACTAGCTATGTCACTTTTTATAGCTATCTTTTCAAATAAGGCAGCCCATACCCAACTGTAAATCCAATTAAAGTGTACTTAATATATCGTGATTTTTTTTTAAATTTATGCAGAGACAAGACATGCTGCTACTCGTAAAACTTAAAAAGTAATACCCTAACATAATACAGCTGCTGTCTCGCTCTGCTCGTCCGATCCTCCTGTGTGCCACACCCCCTCATTACCCACGTGTCATACCCCAATTGTGATCACGTGTTGCCTGTTATGTTCAGCCTGTCCTGTGTATTGTCCAGATCTGAGTCAGTATTCCACAAATCAGTCATTATTGTTAGTTTGCCGTCTGACCCGTGTTTTCCCCAATAAACCTGTGAGTCTTGGATTTTCGCCTGCCTGCTTGTCCTTACCCGCTTCCTGCCTGCTTGCCGGACAGCAGTCGTAACAGTTACCGTCCAAAAAGTGAAAAGTACCGTGATAATAATTTTAGGTCATATTTCCCACCTATACTCTCCCCCTTTCACCAGTCATTCCCGCTTACACTCTCTTTCATTCACGCGTATTTTAGTGGGATACAACTTGAATGAAATTTATAAGTCCAACTATGCTCATTTTCACAGTTTATAATTTTGCTTTTCTGGCCTAATAGAATAGATTTACATGCTTCAATGTTCCAAAAACACATTATTTTTTTCAGACTATACATCCCTAATCACATCATCTATGATGCTGTCTGTTACATTTTTTGTAGAATGTGATTAGTATTTTTAGGCCTCTCTCCTGTTGCTGTCTGAGACAGGATGTGAGAGTAACCAGAAACCACTATTTATTATTATTATTATTATTCATTCTCCAACCTGATTTATCCTATTGGGTCGGGGGGGGGGGTCCGGAGCCTATCCAGGAAGCAACGGGCACGAGGCAGGGAACAACCCTGGACAGGGGGTCAGCTCATCGCAGGGCACACTCACACACTGTTACCATTGACTCACACATGCACACCTACGGACAATTTATTAACTCCAATTAGCCTCAGTGTCATGATCCGCCCCATCCGATCCTCCTGTGTGCCACGCCCACCTCGTTACCTCGTGTTCCTGCCTCGATTGTGATCACCTGTGTCCTGTGAATCCCTGCCTAGCCTTTGTATTTAGTCCGCGTCTTTCCCCAGTATGTGAGATCTGTCATTGTATTGTTGCTGATGTTCGTGCCTGTCTGCCTTGCGTCCAGAATAAACCCCGTATTCCCCGTCCCTCTGGCTCTGCTCGCCTCCTTGCCTGCTCGCTTGCCCACGGTCGTGACACTCAGCATGTCTTTGGACTGTGGGGGGAAACCGGAGTACCCAGAGGAAACCCCACGACGACACAGGGAGAACATGCAAACTCCACACACATGTAACCCAGGCAGGTCCCAGAGGTGTGAGGCAACAGTGCTAACCACTGCACCACCATGTCACCCCCCTTTTTACAATAATAATAATTATTATTTTTATTATATGGACAGTTTTGTGTGCATGTGTATGAATGTTCGTATGTATAAGGGCTGTTTCATAAGGTCTCCTACCACGTTGCATCACTGGAAGTGGGGAAAAAAGTTTTGTTTATGCGATCAGGGAGCTGAAACTGCAGTAAACAAACTTGTTTTCAGCTCAGCGTTCAAAGCCCTTAAGCAGTAGTGTTCATTAGTACTGAGTGCTACATCCATGTTATATATAAAGCAGTGTTCAGCAATAGATTTTTCCACACTAGAAGGTTGCGTGCCAGTCAAAATTCATAGGAACGGGGTGTGATTTATACAAAATTTCTGGCTAAAGGAACAGCAAATTGCAAAATGTAGTGTGAAACCTTATATGCACTCAAGCAACACATTTGCAGAATCAGGCTTGATAGAAAAACTTTTATTTTGCATCAAGACATTGCAAGGCCGCATTACAGTGGACAAATAAAGAAAATAGTTACAAGCCTGAAATTCACAATTGTTCCATGCTCTCCCAGACCTGGGACCATCCAACTTATTATTCCCACAATCGAAGGAGACGTTTTTCCTCAGATGGTGAAGTTGAAGCTCATATGCGCATATGGATAAGAAACCAACTAGAGACTTTCTTTGTCAAATAAGTTTTATTTAGCCATCGAATAACCTTGCAATATTTACAAATTCCAGGATTAATTTCCTGATATACACAAAAAACTTACAAAACAAATGAAAACAGAACACACATTAAATAGACACCCCTTCCCCAGCCTGCAAGTATACAATACAGTGACAATCAAAACAACTTTATAGTTACGATACATTGCTTCAAGAAATAGAATTCCTCTTAAGGTGACAGAAGAAAGGGTCCCAAATCCTGTGAAACTGTCCAATGTTGCCTTTTAAAAGATGTCTGGTTCGTTCCAGGTGCAGAGTAGATATCAGTTCCTCAAGCCATAATTTAGCAGTAGGAGGATTAACCTTTTTCCAGAACAGTAATAGCAGCTTCTTGGCTGTTATCAAGCAGTATGTAAGGAATTTCTGTTCAGCATTATTCAAAAAACATGTAAGATTGGAATGTCCTAATATAATGAGCACTGGGTCTGAATCCAAGTTTACGCTAGAGACTTTCTTCATGAATGGAATGAATAAATGGCTAGACTGTTTGGAAAACTGTTTAGCAGTAAATGTGGATTGTGTTGAAAAATTAATTTACAATGTTTATGAAAAGAAGATTTCCTTCATTTTGATATCCATCCATTCATTTTCTGAAACCGCTTGTCCTGTTCAGAGTTGCAGGGGGTCCGGAGCCTATCCCAGAAGCTATGGGCACAAGGCAGGGAACAACTCATTGCAGGACGCACTCACTCACACACACCAATGGGCGATTAGGTAACTCCAAGCAACCTTAGCAACCTTTGGGCTGTGGGGCGAAAATGGAGTAATTGGAGGAACCCCCCCACAATGACACAGGGAGAACATGCAAACTCCACACACGGAACCCTGGCAGAGACTGAAACCGTAATCTCAGAGGTGTGAGGCAACAATGCTAACCACCACGCCACCATGGCCATGCTACCCCCTGTTTGGATAACATTTTTACTATTTTACATTTTGAGAAACTTATTTTATGCAATTAGAAACCTTAGTTATCAGTCAACACACACATTTTTATGTATAGAATGGTATTTATCATTTTCTTCTGTTGCAAAGAGATGTATATTGTGATGCCCAGCAGACCCAGGTTCTGGAAAGGCTGGCAAGAAACAAGGCAAAATCTTGACAAATGAGGCTCTTTTATTAACAGCCCTTAAAAGTTCACACACTAGATCAGACAGTAACAACCCACCACCTTCTCCTATATTAGACACACAGCCCACCATGCTAGCTCCTTTAACCACCTGTTACGGCCAGGGATATGTACAAGGCGCACCCACGTACCCCGAGACAGAGACACCACAATGGCCAGGCTGTCAATAAAACACTTCCTCTGTATTTCGTAACAGACAAGTATTTACAAGGGCGTCTACAACAGGTTGGGCCCAGACGACACCAAAGAAAAGAATAAAGTAAAACAAAACGTCCCTGATCCTACCCTTGGGTTTTAACGTTAGTCTAACTAAAAAAGAAAAATAAATAAATGCCTACTTACCTACACTAACTTAACTATAAAACAAAACTTACAAGGGTGGTGTTCCTCTGATCTAGTGTGTTTAACAACAATAACCTATGTGATGCACAGTGTGCATGTATGAAACGAAAAAAAAAACCAAAGGAGTACTGATGTTTACAACGGAAAAGATCGGACAACCAGAAAATAAATGTGAAGAACCAAAACCTGACCCAACCTGCACAAGACCAACAAGGTGAGCTACACATCTGAAGCTACACAAGATTTATATGTGTATATAAATCACGAATGCAGAAACCCCTCTTTCAGCTCCGCTCCCTGCAGCCGCTGGCGGCGTCTCTTTGAAGGATCTGGTGGGCGGAAGTTCCGGTTGCGATCCGCCACTGAGAGACAACGACGGAGATCGGGGCGGACCTGAAGATCAAAAAGGAGAGAGAGAGAGCAAGACCGGAAAAACGGAACTGCGCATACGAAGCAGAGAACGTAACACCACCCCAACACAACACGATGGGTATAGTATTCGCTAAACTAACATTACAAACATTAGCAGTGCATATGATATAACCAGCAGGGAACACACAACGCACAGAACATGGCACATTCATTACCAGTGACACTGTACAAGGGCTATTTTAACCCACTGCCCAGAAAGCACTGGGAACATATAAATTATGAATTAGTGAGAGGTAACTTGCCGATGCTACAAGTCCCGCCCCCCCAAGGGTCAGCCAAACCGGTGATGCCCTTATGACCAGTTATAGTGCGTTCGATTACAGTATTTCTCTCCAAGTCGGAACTCGGATGAAAACGTCACGAAACGTCACGAAAAATGTCACTTCCTGTCGGAAACACGCCTCTTTTATGATGTTAATATCAGACAAGATTTTGTTGTCTGAGTTGCCCCTGTGACGTAATTTTAACATGGCGGCTTACACACTCACCAGTAATTCTGTTTTATAAATCTTTAAAAATATTAAAGATTATAAATATTAATAGTTATAAATGTAATTGCACGTCTTCGATTTAGAGAATACCACATCATGACCGTAAACAGTATCCTAACATGCAATATCAGATTTTTACCAGACTTGTTAGTGTCTTTGGTTTGTTTGTAGTTTGTTTGCCTCTCGAAAAAAGAATATCGCTATGAGTGTACAAAAATATTTTATAAAGCTTTTAATGTGGCTTGACTAGTTTGTGTTTCTTGTTTGTTTGTCTCTCAGAAAAATTTATCTCACTCCAAACCTGCTAAAATATAAAGCAACAGCACACAGCAGCGTGTTCATGGAGGCAGCCATGTTTGTTCTGAGATGAGGTCACTCGAACGTGAGATTGTCGGACGTGATGTCACTCAACTCAAACAAACGCACCATTATACCCCTCTTATGACCAGTCCCATCTTCTTGAGGGGATCATGTTCCAAGAATCCCACTATTCAAACAGTGATCAACTTGTGAGGTTCTCCACTGGATGAAGTGAAAGATGTCTGGTGGCAGATGCCGGTGCACCCTCTCTGGCACCCCTAGCAACCACTCATTACCAGTATATGACCGGGAAGCTGAGGCCTGTTGGCGGAACCAGGCTGCTAGCAGGAGCTTGCAATGCCGGTCCCCCCAGTGTCAGCCCTTGGACTTCCATGACTTTGAAGCAGGCCACTACTGACTGCCAGCCTATTTCCCCTGCTGCCGTTCTCACTGCTCCTCTAGTTCACAGTGCTCCACAGCCAGCTGGAACTCCATAGTGTGGCACGCCTCCTCTTGGTCAACCAGAGTGGCTGCCATGGCCTCAGCCTCCTGCTTGTCAAGATCGCACTGCTGCTTCCTGCTTGCTAGCTCACTGTGCAGCTACACCAACTTGTACCAGCCCTGCTCCATGTCTTCGTCAAGTTCCTGGCGCTCCTCATGACCCAGCAGCACCATCTCTGCAACCTCAGCCTGCTACTCCTGCTGGTCGCACCATGGGTCACTGTAGCTGGTGCACTGGAATGCCTTCCTGGCAGGGGCATGGACTGTGTCACGAGAAGCTGTCGCCCTCCTTAGCCACTTATGTAGACTTGGAGGGCTAACCTGCAGGCAAATGAGAAAACTGAGGGCGAATTGACCTGTTGTGGGGTGACTGCACCTCCCTCAAGCTGGGTGGCTCTGTAGTTGCCAGGGAAACTTTGCTTCCTCACAGGGCCACACTGTTGTGCTGCAGATCAAGAACAGTCTCATTATCAGCAAGGAAGTCTATCTTGAATAGGGTGAGCCAAAATTTGTGCCACACTATCATGGCCTCCAGCTGGACTTGGTGATGCCGACAGTCCTGCATTGGAATCATCTCTCCAATCACAGAGTGTAGGCAGATTGCAATAGACTCCCAGCTAAGCAGTGTGGGCTCCTCTGTCCCTGGTAAGCTCCCCTTGAAGATGAAGACTGCAGTCAATCAGGGTGCGACAGCAAACTCCAACAATGATGCAAGGTAGGAAGGGTCTGCGTAGGCCGCCAACTTTCGACCCAGCACAGTCGTTGGTCCATGGTTAGTTGCTGGAACAGGGCAACATCCTTCTCGCTGCCCGTTGCTCGCCTCCTGACATCCCCGGGGCAAATTCCGGGCAGGAGAGGGCCCTCTTCCCACAATGCCAACAGGTGACCTGCAGTACTGGGCCAGCCTTGCAGGAAGTTCACCACTATCTGGCACCACCACACACATTAGGGTGTCCTCCTGGTCTGCCGTGCCCAGGATCTCCTCCACTCTCTCCTCCTCTGCTAACGCCTGCTACAGTACATGCTGCATAAAACCATCAAACACTCTTGCAGCTGTAGGCTATCTGGATGTAGAGTGGCAAGAATGGCCTGCAAGGCCAGATCCTCTTGGACGTGTGCCGGGTAGTTGGGGCACGGCTGCCAGGACAGGATTCTGATGTCAGCGGCTAACACCCCTACCTGTTCTCCCCTGCAACCCTGCCTCACGCCGAACATGTGCTGGGCATTTGGCTCCCTTCTGCTGCTCCCAATCCGGAGCTGTAATGCTGATTTAGTCTGACAAGCTGAAGCAAGCTTCTGGTGTGATGTCTAGGAGATCCTGTACAGCTTCACCCTCAAGTGCAAGTCCCAGCTGGACTGCTGCCGTCGGCTCATCGCAGGAGTTGCTTGTAGCTGCGAGCTCGTAATGGATCTCAAAGAGCTCCTACGGCTGTTCTCCACTGTCTTTTGGGAGCTTTGACAGATTGACAAATACAATTATTCGATTCAGTTAAATTCAATTTATATATCAGATTTTCAGATTACATTGTCTCAAAGTGCTTTACCTTATCCCTGCCTAAAGCCCCTAGTGAGCAAGTCAGAGGCAACAGAATGATCTAATTCACACTAGCACTCACATAAAATATGTACATGCAAGTCATGATAATGACAAGGAATCATTCCAAAGTCATATAAGATCCATGCCCAAAGAAATAATACATGCTGTCACCACTGGGATGGTGCTGCACAAGTGATGAGCAGTATCTGATTTTCTTTAGACATGATACTTGGAATCGATGCCAAACATTTCAATCTGGGTTGAATCAGATCAGAGAATCTTGTTTCTCATAGTCTAAGAGTCCTTTAGGCCACTTTAAGCAAACTCAATGCGGGCCTTCACCTGTCTTTTACTGAGGCCCTAACCAGTGGCATGCTGCACTGATGGTTGTCTTTCTGGAAGTTTCTCCACACATGGTCATTGGAGATCAGCCAGAGTGACCGTCAGGTTTCTGGTCACCTCTCTTGCCAAGGCCTTTCTTCCTCAGAAGCTCAGCTTGGCTGGGAAGCCAAACCTTATTTGGGTCTTAGTTGTTCCAAATTTCTTCCATCTTGTGATTATGGAGCTCACCATACTCATGGAAAACTTTAATGATAGAAAAACAATCGTAGTAGTTGTCCCTCAATACAATCTTGTATCTAAGCTCTGCAGGCAATTGCTTCGAACACATGACTTGGTTTCTGAAGTGATATACAATGTCAACAGTGGGACCACTATAAAGGCACTTGTGTCCCTTTACGAGTCATGTCCAATCAAATAAACCATAGATGGAATTTTTAAAAAATGCTTAGGAACATTTCAGAAATTATTAATAGAAATGGATGCCGATGCACCTGACGCACCTCAGCAACTTTAAGCACCATAGCAAAGGGTCTGTATACTTATTTCAATGTGAGGTTTTAGTTTTTTATTCTTAATCATTTAGCAAAAAATTTCTAAAATTCTGTCTTTAGTTTTTCATTGTTCATTATGTGGTATTGAATGTTGACTGATTTGAAATTTTAGCATAAGGCTCCAACAAAAGGTGAAGCAGTCTGAATACTTCCCTTATGTCACACCCAGCACTGTCCGATCCTCCTGTGTGCCACGCCCACCTCAGTACCTCGTGTTTATGCCGGATTGTTTCCACCTGTTGCTTGTTTCGTTCAACCTGTCTAGTGTATTTAGTCCTTGTCAGAGTCAGTCTTCCCCAGACTTGTCATTGAATGTCTCGTGTTCTTGTCCTGTCTGAATTAAAGATCCTCATTTCCCCGTCCTGCTGCGCTGCCTGCCTGCTTTCTGGGCTTACTTGCCCGCCTGCTCGCCCACTCGCTTACTCGTCACTGCCCGAACGTGACACCTTACCCAAAAAAAAATATTTTACTAAGTATACTTCTTGGGACTAAACTGGCCCACTTTTAGTTTATTAAAGTATATATTTTAAGTTTATTTTTTAAAACTATAAAAGATAGGACAGCGATTTTTGCGGCACAAACGCAGCACTAATGAACAAGCTCGGATTCATGTCTGAACGCTGTTGTCGGGGGGCTAGCTAAACTTTTGACCTTTACAAAAAACCTTTAATATCTCATACAGTAAAAGAGATAGAACACTGATTTGTGTGGCACAAACGAGCAGTTGTTCCACAAAAAATGCTATCCTATCTTTAACGGTTTTAAATCAATACACTTAAAATATATCTTTAATAAAATTAACTTTAAGTATACTTTTTTTTGGTGAGGGTTTCTGAACCCACTGTATGTCTCTTAATGGGTTCCATTTCTCCAAAAAATTCTTCTTTTGTGTTGTTCAACCTGGGGTAATGCAGGAGTTATATGCCCAACTCGTTCAATGATGGTGTTTCTTTATTGAAAGCAATCTTGCCGTGCACACACAATCACATTTGGTATACATGACATTTATCAACAGTCATTTTGTACGGCCGTTCATGCACACCAGTATACTCATCACTACAGGATCTGAGTCAACCATGGATGTAAGCTGTGCATGTGCTGCATGATCTGCGTCATTCTTGTTAAATTATTCAAGTATAAAACTAATCAAGTATTAAACTATTCAAGTAATAAAGGCTTTAAACCATCTGCCAAACCGGCTCTCTTAGCACATATAGAAAGTTAAAGCCCATCTCATGTATCATAAATTTTCATTAAATGCCTAATTACTTTTAATTATCTGTAACGACGCTGAAAAAGTCCCTTGCTGGAACTGGACATATATGATTTTTATTATGATTTGGCTTAATTGGTTTTTAATTTTCATTTTTTTTTTTACTCAATTTTTTGTTGCTTTTCTTTGGCTTTTAACACTCACACGTCACTCTGTACTTACTGTGATAAACACTAATTTGCATGTGCATGCGAGCAAATCTTACACACCCATTTAGGACCATTTAGGAGTTCTGTGCACTCTTTGATAAATGAGACCCCAGATCATGAAAAGCTTGTCTAGCAAGTCACTGAGGTGGAACCACGCCTCTCCTTCTAGAAACAAACAACCTTCTGCAAACAAATTTGTTTTGTGTCAGATTAGTAGGAATCATTACCATCTAATAATTCAGTTGATAACTGCACTCTACTTGTAAACTGTACTTTTTCAACTCTTTGTAAAAACTTTCGCTAAAGGCAGTTGTAAATATTTAACTATTGGCTTTCTAAGCATTATGCTTTGTCTGATTTCCTGACTTGAATATACAATATATTTATTACTGGAAGCTCAAAGGCAGATAGTCATTAAATAATCATCCTTGTTTTATTAAAATGTTGCATAATTTATTGGCAATGACTAAAATATTCTGAAGTAAATTCATGGGATATACCCATAGATAAGTAAGAAATTAGTATGATAATTAGCATCTTAACATTTTACGTATTTTTAATAGTAAAGATTACTCTTTATTAAAGAATGAATACAATGATTGACTTTTTAAGCTCTCTTTTAGCCCACCAACTTGTTTACTTATTAAACAACACTGTATATGTAAATACTGCAGGTATCCAAATTATATCCTGTCGTGTGAGATATTTTTCCTGCTTATTTGTATTTTTTCGATTCCCAGTGGGGAGGTTACATGGTGCTGTTTCTATTAGCTTTTGATTCGCTGAGTTTAGAAGTGCAGGTGACTTTAAACCAGTGGAATAGTATTTGGACTTGCTTGGACTTGGCTTAGATTTTTCTAGAATTAAATGAAATTTTGATTTAAAGAAAACAAGCAAAGAGCAGTGTATTGCAAAATTCATTCATCAGTAATTACTAGTACGGATTTAAGACAATTTAAGACATAATTCGAAAGATTTCAAAATTCAACACCCTGATTTTCAGCTCTAACTTTTTTGGAGTGTGTCTTAAAGTAATGACACATCACTCTATAACTTAGTAACACTGTATGTAAAAAACTGAAATTCACTCAAAAATGGCAGTATAATGCAACCCCAAAATGCATGTATGGCCAGATCACACAAAGAGCCTTAATGGTACAAAAGAGTCTTAATGATGTAGAAAATAAAAATGTCTCTATGTGTGTGTGGGCAGAGTGTGGATGTGCGTGTCTGCAAATGTTTGGCTGTGTAATGCTTATTCCAAGAATGTGTTTTTGTCTCAGAACAATATCCAAATTCGTTTTAAAAGCATGTTGCACAACATGTTGTAGAGCCTGATACTTATGATTTCCAGATAACCTTTAGAAAATAAACACTAAAGAGTTTTGGGGTAGAGCTGGTCCCTGCAGGGCATAATTGGGTGTGATTTTACATTCTTTATATGACAAGCCTACTGCCCTGCAGCTTTCCTCTTTGATAAGTGGCCGTGGGCTGAAAGTTCGCTTTTGTCTAAGCTTAAGCCCACCCATCAACCGAAACCCCACCTCAGAATTTGCAATTTAAAAGGATCACCTCTGCCTGTCCACTGCACAACCACTCCTCTATCCAGAGCAGAGTAGCACCATTCCTGAAACCATCATCGCCATGCATTCCAGCTTCAGATCCTCAGCTGGGTCCTTGTCGAGCTCCTCCATGGGAACCTCACGGGTCTCCATGAGCGGAGGGAGCATGAGGTCCCGTGCCCAACGGGCTCCCAGCGTG
>JAABNX020000017.1:14363590-14376633 GCA_015163995.2 Mormyrus lacerda | reverse complement strand
CTCACCAATCGGAAGTGGCCCGAGGCGACGGAGTACACGCCCACAAACAGCAAACACGTGAAACCCGAAGAAAATTATGTATTTGCGGTACGGAAAAAATATTGATTCCGCTACTGAACTATAAGTGAATTGCCTTCCTATTTCATGGTCCGAGATTGTTTCAGACGGGTCCTATCATCAATAGAACCAGCGAGCTTCTTTTAAACACCACCTGCAATATACTTCAGCGTATCATGCCTTTGGTTTTTGTTAATAATCAATAGCATTATATCGCTAACCTATCAAAACAACAATGAGACAGTCAGTAATTCTCCCAGCAGTGGAGTCGGTGACCTCCAAAAAAGCCAACAATACAGTCGTGTTTATGTCAAATGTTTTTGTACTTATTAAATTTATGTGTTTCCAAAGATTAATCCCACAACAGTAATAAAATAAAAGTCTTGCTTAAACATAAATACTAAAAGAATAGCTCGCTTTAATCGCTATTACAGGTATGGGCACGCGGTCTTATTTAGAAAACATACAAAAAGAGACGCATAATGTTTAATCATTCGTTTTGTATTTGTCCGAGTAACAAAGCAAAGGAACCTTGCATTTTTTTCTTCTCCTTTAGTAATTCCTGTCTGATGGCCGTGAGGGATGAGTGCATGAGGCGAGGAAACTCGGGGACTGGAAGTGGGGTTAACACTGAAGATTACAAAAAGGAATGTGTATGTTTTGTTTACAAATTTTTCTTCCGTCAGAAATGAGGAATTTGCTGCTACTGTATATGGTGCACTAAAAGATTCTGATGCTGCTATCTTTAATTGTAAATAATACTTTTGTTCATGCAAAAATGTTTTGAAGGCAAGTAATAATTTGTATTTTTCACTCTCTACATCTTTTAGGCACTTCAGGGCTTCCGTATTTAGGCATGACCGTCAAAAAGGAGAATGGACTTGGTGGGCTTGCTGCATCCAGAAAAATGGTGAGTTTCAATGCAAATGCAATGCCAATGATAAAATAATTTTTTTTGTTTAGACAAAGATTTTATAGCTCTTACTTGAATTTGATTTATACTTTATTAGACAGATCAGCTGAAATGAGTGGGGGTGGCCTTGCAGATATAGGCCTTTATGAGGATCACACCTTGGCATTTTTTGAATACTCTATAAGGTGAGAATTCTTGGTGGAATAGTAGTTTGTGTGCTTGGCATCTGATTTCGCCATTTCATTTTAACTCCCTCACATCGATAAAGTCTCTCATTTAGTCCTTGGCTGATGCTTTTATGTGTGGAATTTGCATTTTTTCAGTATTCTCCTCTTTGGTTTTGCTCTGGTGTTCCAGATTTCTGCCACAGCTCAGGGATAGTATGGGATTATAATGTGGAGAGAAGTTAGACTTAAATTGGTTAAAATTGTGTATTATTCGATTGACACTTAAATTAATTGTACATGAGTATTGGAATTCACATGCACATATCAAGGAATCTGAGCGCACAGTAAAACAACTTTACAAACTCACACCTTAAAAAGTTAACTAATAATTACTTTTTAAAAAAGTAAGTTTTTACTCTTGAAAAGTCTCCTGTGCTTTTTAAATTTTTAAGAATGTTTGTACATTTAACAAAAATACAATGACAATAACCATGGCCCACCATGGTGCACACTTGTACTCGCTTGTATAAATCAAAACCAAAGAGGTCATTTGAACAAAATAATTATCTAACAATACGTCACTTTCAAATAAACTTGTACTCCAGAGTAAAGTAAATTACACGTATTCTAATACTGTATTTCAATAAATGAAAAATTTAAATGGTTTATAAAATTCAATTTTTTGGCAACCTTTGTATATCCCTGGTGATTTGTTTCCAAATTCTAGTAAATGCATATTTTTTTGTTTTTACATTGTGCTTACTTCTTATTGGATTGTTTGACCACTGATTTATGGAGTTTATGCTCATAGCATAGCCTTTTTTGAGTGTCATTGAGGGTGTGGGATTTCAACATTGCACCTAATTAATTTTTCACATTAGGTGGTGTTAAATGTGAGATTGTATATTTGCTTCCAGTGGTTTGAAATGGCCAGTTTGCTTAACTGTGCTTTGTATCTGCTTTCAGGCTGTAAGGAAGAGAATGCTAATCTACACCGAGCATCCGAAGAACAACATGCAAGTCCTCAAGCACATTGGATCCAAAACCTGTTCCAGTTTTCCATGCTAAATGCCCTCCACTGTCAATTCTGGATAAAAAGAGACTTTATGCTAGATCAACCACTGCAAGAATGAAGTGTTTTAAATTCTATTGAACTATATTTATTATGTACTTTTTTGTTTTTGTTCTGTTTTGAAAGCTTCAAGCCCTGTTAAACAAAATTAACAGGTTATTGTGTAAATTTAATATTATTCAGGTAAATGCCTATTTAATCATGAATTTTATTATTAATGATTTGATTTTTATGGCAAATTACAACCAAAATAGTTAATGATTGTTAATTTTATGCCAATCAACCCTATTATGTTTATTACCTCTTTGGTTAGACCTTTTTTAAGTGAAATTCTGGCAACCACAGCTGCCAGTAATACTGTAAATTTGAACTTTGAAATAAATAAAACCTATTGTGATATACAACTGTAGTGTGTTTTATCACTAAGAGACTAATCAAGCTTATGGGAAAAAATGTATTTTGACATGAATTATCTTAAACAGGTTTACATTATTTTTTTTATTTCATATTAATTTATCATTAAAAAACAACAGTGCTTCATTGTGAATTTCATAGCTAACAACAAAGTATACCGTTATGTATTCTACATTATCACTACATTTTCCATGATGAAATTCTGGCAACCACAGCTGCCAGTAATTTACGGTAATATTGAATTTTACAATAAAATACCATATTGTGTTTCGCTGTATTTCGCAGTGGGAGACTGTAATCAAGTTAACATTATGTCTGTTTTTACATGAATTACCATAAACAGGTTTGCGGTATTTTTTAAATTATTATTCATAGCAATTTACTGTAAAAAAATCTTTACTGTGAAATTTATGGTTACCAAAATAGTATACCATTATGTTTATTACATTAACACTTTATTTTTTGCAGTGAAATTCTGGCAACCACAGCTGCCAGTAATTCACCGTAAATTCCACAATTTTTTTCTTTTTACAAAACTTAACCAGGCTAACCAGGCGCGGGGTTGCTCCGAGCCGTTCAATCCAACCAGCCTGCTGGAACCTCGCAGACGCCACCAGAAAAATAAACAAAAATACAACCCAAATAACAAAATCCAAAAACAAAACAGAGAAGCAAAACAGCAGCGTTGGCACTGTGATGACGGCCCACTCCTAAGAGAAATATAAAAATGGGCGTGTTACACTAAAAGACACCAACACGGAGAAAACCAAGAGCAAAAACCTACCAGGCATCAGCTAAAGGGAGCAGAGGATGAGGATGGCGCCAGCATAAATTCAAATCGTGGCTTCTAAACACAAGTGACTACGGTAACAAATTACCCCTTCCCTGGGCATGGGACTGGCAGAGTTGACAACAATGTGCAGCTCAAACTCCCTGGCATGTGCGACCACAAACGTGTCGCCATTGCCATTCCCTTCTTTTATAAAGCACGGACCATTACCCATGGGTCAATTATCCAATCAGGAGCACCAGTAACCGGAAAGGAAAGCATGTTATTGAGATCACTCATACTGTAGGTCATCCTGCTACACGTGAACTAATCAGATGTATTTTTATTGTATTTCCTCAGTGAAAACTCTCTCACATCACAAAATAAAAGGTTGAAGCTCCTCAGTCAGTGTAAACAGAACCCAGACACGTGCTCTTGTTTATGGGAGTTTTCCACGTGTTTTCTTGATCCAATAATAACTGTTGGATTATTTTATCATTATCATAAAAATAGCACTATTTGTTATATCATAGGAATAGCACTATTACTAATGGGGGGGCAATCACCAATTGCTTGTGACTTAGACACTAGAGTCAGTGAATCTTGACCTTTGCATTTCCCTTACAAAGCTCTAAAATATATTTAGTTAAACAAATTTCTGTTTTACGCTATGGGCAGGAGGATTCGTTTGCATTCAACAACAAAATCACACATTAAGGTTTCCAGATTAATCACAAGCATTAATGCATTAATGTTGATAGCACTAGTTTATATATACGATTTAATAAACAACATTAATTGTTTGGTAGCATAAAAGTTTGGAGAATGTGAGTCAAAGTTTTTAGCCAAGATGCGTATAAAGTTCAAACCTCAATTATAGTCCTCCTCATCACATCTTGCAGCACTGAAAGATCTACATACATACAAACACATATAGAATCTACCTTGCACGTATAGGACGTGCCCTGTCGAAGAACACAGAGGACATTGCTGTAACGATTACAACATGATTTGCTGTAGTAGCTTTGATGTTCCTCTATGGAGGATTCCTCTTCTACTACAGCCATCCTCACATGCACAATCATTGAAGCAACATATTGTAGTTTGAATCTTAGTGTGAATATTCAAAGTACATGCATTGCATGGGAAATCACAGGAAGTCAGTGCATAGTGCTGAACTGAGAAAAGCAGTAAGAAATACAGTACATGCAGTGAAGCTGACTGGTGCCTTTTTAGTGAATTTTAATAGCAGCTTAATCAAAAAGGCAATGTAAGAGCTACAAGAAAAGACTGAATTTCAAATAATTATAATCACAGATGAAATACCATTTCACTGTACAAATAAATACCGTTTCCCATTTACAAAGTACTTAAACCCCCTTTTTCACACATCGTAGCAAACGGTCAATGAATCAACAACACTAAATTTCCCTAAGTTTTAAAATAGGAAACCTTAACAATAGTACAAAGACAGCATTTTCAACAATTTAGACAAATACCCCATTCCCGCTCCAGCTAGGTGCTAACTTGCAAAGAATATTTGATAAATGTCAACTCCATACCCTTTCACCAGCTCTAATCATGCCAAAATAAAACAACTTCAAACTATGAATTTTTAATGACAAACCGGAAATATTAAAATAAAAGAGCTAAATTTCTTGCAAGCTTTGAAATTAAAAGCAGACAAAATAACATACAAACATAAAATCACCTTCCATAAAACAAGAAATACCAGATATCTCGATTTATTTAAGTGTCATCTACAATGCATAACAGTCAAACAAGTGTTTACTATAAACTTATTAAGTATTATTATTTGCTTATTACAATAAGCTATAAGAGAATCAAAGGCTGCTGACAAGAGTCAGATGTCTGGCCTGCATGATCAATTCATCAACCCCCCCCCATCACCTCCAGCTCAACAACATTTTGATAGCCCTCCCCCACTGGCAAATTTCAAATTTTAGGGTGTTGGTCCTTTGCTGTGTGTTGCTGAAGGAGTTTGGTCCTCTGGGAAAATAACTGGGGAAGACTAGTATATATAATTTGGTCTTAATAAAACATTCAGAAATCCTAAAATACCCCACAGCTTTTTCATGCTGAAAATTAATATGAATTCCTTCCTATCCTCCACCTTGACAACATTTTCACATATACAGGAGGTAGGGGCATAAGTTTGGTTTCTACACTGGTAGGGCCAAATCAGTCCCCAGTCCCCTACCCAGTAAAATACACATTGTACTCCTGTAATATTGGTAAGGACAATTCCATACCATCCAGTTTATAGAGTAAGCTATCATTTGATGGTCTCACGTACTGACACAGACAGACACATACATAACTTACTTTGCGACTGCCTTAGCTGAGCTGTTAAAGAACACAGATGTTAGTCAGAGGTGATTGTTGTAGCACATAGAACATAATTTACAGCTCTATTTCCCAGAGCTCTAATAAAACTTACTCTTTACAGAGAATAATATTGTTTGTTTTGTTTTTGTTTCTGCCAGTGTAGGTTCACATGCTTATCAATTTTTAAGAATGTGGCAAAAAAATGTTCTACATAAAAATTAAATGAAAAGTTCAGATCCCTTATTTGACGTTCCTTGTTGTAGGAAAAAAAATGACAAAATATCAACAGAAAGGATTTCTGCAGTATTGGTGGGGACACAATGTTATAATTTGATGGCTTTGATGTGCTGATCCACATAAATACAGACACACATACAGGACCTACCTTCCATTTCCCTGAGCTGAGCTGTTGAAGAACACAGACGTTAGTCAGAGGTGATTGTTGTAGCACATACAACATGATTTACTGTAGCAGCTTTGCTGTTCCTCTATTTTAAGTTTTCACATATACTAAAGTGATCTTTGTCGCACACTCTTTGTAGAAGAATGTTTTAGTCTAAAATCTAGAATAAGTGTTGACCATTCCCTCCAAACAAAACATTCACAAATCTGAATTACCTCATGGTATTTGCTTGCATAAGTGCATATATTATCATATGTATGCTCTACTTTTAAAACCTTTTGCTATATAATAAAATATGTTAGAGCCATTTTTTGTGCTGTAATTATATGCCCATTTCACTATTTGAGTTTGATATTTTAGTAATAGTTAAATTTCGAGTTATATTTTTGTTATAATGTAGACTTAGAAAGCTTAGGACGTAGTTGTCACGTGATGCAATTTGACTGGCTACTGAGTTTGCTATAAAAGCGTAATGACGCATAAGACAGCAGAAGCCTTATGTCCAGGAGCGTCACAGTTTTTTGACCGTCACATCGTGTAATGTAACTTTATAGAAAGTAGGATTCCATCTTTCGTTTTGTTAGTTTTAAGTGTACAGTAAAAATACCACCATACCAAAAGATTGGATTCAAGACCTTTTATTTATTCACCCTGAAGATGTGTCGCGTATGAAATAACTTTGAGGTCCGAGGCTAGTGTGTCAGCACGCTGTACTCACAAAATACATATTTCTGATTCCTGATTTGACATTCCATGTTGTTGGGAAAAAAGTGCTGAGAACAGACAAGATCACTGCATATTCTCATAATATTTGTAAGGACAATGTCAGCTACAACACCGCTACTCTTAAAACATCTCAAAAATACATTTTAAAAAACGGGATTCTGTAAATAAAAAATATGTTAACATTTTGTCGAAGATTTCTACATCCAAAAAGCTTTTTCCATTGTGTATAATTTACATTATGTATGATTTGATATATTTCTCAGAGCTGTGATAAAACTCAGGTCAGGTCAGGTTGGGGAGCAAGAGCTGATGTAGCGTATTCCCGCACACACCACACAGCAAAACTCCTCTGCATCATAGCCGGCGATCCCCCAGGCAGATATACAGTCCAATCCCACCCTCCAGAAATGGCCATCCAACTGCCACAGCCAGGTGTTACTGTACGTGGGCGTCCCATTGGCCTGGTCCAGTCTCTTGGGTCGTCAGCAATGAGGATGCTGAGAGCCGGATCACCCTCAGGGAAATGTGTCACATGGTGTAGTGCCGAAACAGACGTTCCCTCACAATGCAGGTAATGTGCGTCATTCAGGTCTCCTCTATCAACCGCTCATTCGACACAACCAAAGGTCAACCCAGCGGTATCCAATGATTCTCTGAAGAGACACAGTACCAAAGGTGTCCAGTCTTCATCTCAGGTCACTGGATAGTGTCCAAGTCTCAAAGCCATAAAGCATGACAGGACTCTAAAGACTTGGACCTTCGTCCTCTTACAAAGATATCAGGACCGCCACACACCCCTTTCCAGTGACCTCATGACCCCCCATGCTCTCCCAATCTGTCTGCTGACTTCATAGGAAGAGTCACCAGAGCCATGAATGTCGCTGCCGAGGTAGGTAAGTCTCTCACCAAGGTCGACATTCTCCCCGCAGACAGACACACTACTGATAGCTGTGCCTAAGAAGTCATTAAATGCCTGGATCTTGGTTTTTATCCAAGACACTCGCAATCTCAGACACTCAGATTCCTCACTCAGTCTCTCGAGGGCCCCGAACAGAGTCTCCATTGACTCCGTGAAGATCACAGCATTGTCAGAAAAGTCAAGATCAGTAAATCTTTCTTCACCAACAGATGCCCCACACCTGCTGGACCCCACGACACTGCCCAACACCCTACAAGCATTAAACAGAGTAGAAGCATGAACACACCCCTGGTGAACCTCAGAATCAACTGGGAAGAACGCAGAGGTTCTCCTTCCACTCTGCACAGCACTCACAGTACCAGTGTACAGGCCGGCCATGATGTCCAGCAACCTCGGGGGGGATCCCACAATGTAATAAAACTACTCTTCACAAAAAATGATTTCTTTTGGTTTTTAATTGTTTCTGCCAGTGTATGTTCACATGATTATCAATTTTTAAGAATGTGGCAATAAAATGTTCTACATAAAAATTAAATGAAAAGTTCAGTATCAAGGTTCCTTGTTCCAAGAAAAAAAAATCTGACAAAATATCAACAGAAAAGATTTCTGAAGTATTGGAAGGGATCCTTCCCTGCTGCTCATACTCAAAACTAAACCTTTGATACAATGTTATAATTTGATGGCCTATGTGTATGTGCTGAAGAATCCACATACATTAAATACAGATACACATAGACAGATACAGAACCTACCTTTCATTTCACTGAGCTGAGCTGTTGAAGAACACAGACATTAGTCAGAGGTGATTATTGTAGCACATAAAACATGAGTTAGGGGCAGGAGGTAGGAGCATAAGTCTGGTTTCAACATTGGTAGGACTAAATCAGTCTCCAAGCCCCTACCCAGCAAAATACACATTGTACTCCTGTAATATTGGTAAGGACAATTCCATACCATCCAGTTTATAGAGTAAGCTATCATTTGATGGTCTCACGTGCTGAAATATCCACAGACAGACAGACACATACATAACTTACTTTGCGATTGCCAGAGCTGAGCTGTTAAAGAACACAGACACCAGTCAGAGGTGATTGTTGTAGCACATAGAACACGATTTACTGTAGCAGCTTTGACATTCCTCTGTTATAAGTTTTCTTCTAAAGTGATCTTTGCTGCACACTCTTTGTGGGAGAATGTTTTAATATTAAACCTAAAATAAGTCTTAAAAAGTGCATACAGTGTGCAGAAAAACCAAAGCGTTGTACTGAGCTGGGAAAAGCAGAACAGATAGACAACTAATACAAGATTCATGGATCAGTTAAACAAATGATTTCAGGAAATTTAACTGGATGGTTTTTCCTCTGTACTCCGTTCCCCCCCCTACAGTCCAAGGACAGGCTAATTGGAGTTACTAAATTGCCCATAGGTGTGCATGTGTGTGTGAATGGTGTGTGAGTGTGCCCTGCGATGGGCTGGCCCCCCGTCCTGGGTTGTTCTCCGCCTCATGCCCATAGCTTCCGGGATAGGCTCCAGACCCCCCGTGACCCAGAAGGATAAGCGGTCTGGAAGATGGATGGATGGATGGATGGATGGATGGGTTTTTAGACTATCCCTGGTATAATTAACAGAGTTCCCCCTTAAATCGATGAAGTCTATCTTATCTAAACCAAACAAAACATTCACAAATCTGAATTACCTCATGATATTTGCTTGCATAAGTGCATATATTATTGTATGCGTGCTCTTATTTTAAAACCATTTGAATTATAGGGGAGACTACATTTTGATAACCTATTATTTGTTAACTGGGTGTCAAGAACTTTAGCCCAACAACTGGTGCAAGCACCACAACATACCGATGTCAGCAACAACACCTTTACTCTAAAGACATCTCACAAAATGCCATCAAAGAAAATAGATTTTGTAAATATAAAACCATTTCAACATTGATCTTCCTTTAGTCTTTTGAAATTATCCACATCATAAAAGTAAAGTTTTCTCCCCATTGTGTGTAGTTTACAGTAGGTATGATTTGAATCATTTCTCAGAGCTGTAATAAAACCTACTCTTTACAGAGAATGATTTTAATTGTTTCGTTTATAATTCCCTTATTTGATGTACCTTGTTGTTGGAAAAAAAAATCTGACAAAATATCAATAGACAAGATTTCTGCATACTCCTGAAGTATTGATAGGGACACTTCCCTGCTGCTCGACCCAAAACTACACCTCTGATACAATGTTATTATTTGATGGCGTATGATGTGCTGAAGGATCCACATACATACAGACACACAGACACATAAAGAACCTACTGTACCTTCTGTTTCCCTGAGCTGAGCTGTTGAAGAACACAGATGTTAGTCAGAGGTGATTGTTGTAGCACATAGAACATGATTTAATGTAGCAGCTTTGATGATCTTCTTTTAGTGGTTTCTTAGTATACTATAGCCATCTTTGCTGAAAACATTTTGCATAAGAATGTTTTAGGGGGAATCCTAATTTATCTTTTCATAGTGCATACAGTGTATAGGCACATCAAAGCATAGTGCTGAGCTGAGAAAAGCACGACAGATACACAACTAATATGGAATTTATGGATAAGTAAAACAAATGATTTCAAGAAATTTAGTAGGATAGTTTTTAGACCATCATTGGGATCCATCTTCTGTAACTGCTTGTCCTACATACAGTAAGCTCACCTATAGACAATTTGGTAACTCCAGTTAGCCTGATAATGTTTTTAGACTGTGGCGGGAAACCCCTTAGTGATATGGGGAGAACATGCAAACTCCACATACAGAACCCAGGTGGAGATTGGAATCCAGGTCCCAGACGTATGAGCCATCAGCGCTAACTATTACCCCCGGGATAATTAACAGATTTCCCACTTCCATCGATAAAGTTTATGTTATCTTTACCAAACCCTCCAAACAAATGACATTCAGAAATCTAAAATACCCCACAGTATTTTCTTCCAAGACTGCATATACCATCCTATCTCTTCTACACCTTCACATCTGTTTTTCATATATGCAGGAGGATAAAATGTGATGACCCATGATGTGTTAATTAGGTAAGAAGAATTTCAGCCCAACAGCTAGCGCAATGAACAGCAACAAATCCTTTAAGACATTTCACAAAATGACATTAAAGAAACTGGATTTCATAAATATTTATACATGCAAAAAGTTTGTAAAAGATTTATCATGGTCTCATTTTTTTACATCACAAAAACAGAACCTACCTTGTATTAACCTGAGCTGAGCTGTGGAAGAACACAGATGTTAGCTAGAGGTGATTGTTGTAGCACATAGAAAATGAGTTACTGTAGCAGCTTTGACGTTGCTCTGCTAGAAGTTGTCTTCTATGCTAATGTGATGTTTGCCCCACACTCTTTGTAGAAGAATGCTTTACTCAGAATCCTAATGCAAATTTTCCAAGTGTGTGTAATCCATAGCAAAATCAAAGCATAGATTGGGAGCTGAGAAAAGCAAAACAGACTCATAATTAATATGTAATTCATGCATCAGTCAAACAAATGATTTCAAGAAATTTATATATATATATATATGCTGTAAAAATATCAAGAGAGAAGGTTTCTGAATATTTTTGATGGTTGACCTGAAAGTGGCAAGGAGCTACCAATATCCCAAGTCTAGACAGCCCAGGAACTTATAAAATGGAACCCGGTTCCACAATTTCAGTGAGAAAGTGCCTATTGAAATGTCAGTATACTGTAACACTTAGGAAGGAAACTAATCTCACGCACTTCCCTACCAAAGTTAAGGTACCTAGTTCCTGGTTCCGAGTTCCACTGGTCATCTTGATTGGAATTTTTGTAGCTCTTGGCCACTTTCGTGTGTCCCTTTCTCACCACGTAACAGTAGCTGTAACCTTTTATGCTAAATCAGCATGGGACACGGAAAAAGCTTGTAGGTTGAACTCGTAATTTCATTTGAAACTAAACCATCACCCCAAAACAATGGAGGAAGAACAAATTTTGCTAGTTATTGGAGGGATCAATCAAAATTTAGTGTTAGTATGCAAAAGGCAAGGAACATAAACACAGACTTACCATTTTTCCTTAGAATAATTTTACAGCAAAAGATTACAACTGTTATTACTATTAATAGAACACAAAGTAGATCACAGCAAGCCGCCTTCCAGGCATAAGCAGGCTGAAGCATCTCACCTGTGAAACAATGTGTGACTTTTTTAGATTATTTTTTTTCTTTTCAACAACATGTATAAACCAACATGTTTTACAGAACATTGCCTGTTTCCATACTATCCCCACAGCTGGAAATTTGAACTCTCTCCACTGTCTTACCAAGACAGTACAAAGAGAGACAGCACACACAGATTTTCATTACGCAAAATAAATATACATGTACCAACAGAAGATATGTGGCATGCAGGTATATTTTACAAAGAAAAAGGCTAAAAATTCTAAAGTGACCCATTTAGCAGACAGGTGACCTGAACAACCAAGAAATCCAATGTTTGGGTCTCTTATAGATATTATGGACAAACTGGCCACTGGTCATTTACAACTGGCAGAGTGTAAGACTCAGAGACCAAAACCAAACAGCCACCTTACAGTGTGTGACAAACACTGTGAAGTCCTGCTGGTAGCCCAATTGTTTGGTTGTCAGAACAAAGTTAAGTTAATGGTTAATGATGAGCAAGATAATAAACCATAACTTGCAGGATTCTGGCATGTTGCAAAAAATCTTAATAAAAAGTTTTAAATACTGTGCCAAACTTTAAATACCTTTAAATTTAATAACTCACCAGATATTTCAACGACCTCCTTTCTCAGTAGACCAAGCTGCTTCTGCAGAACTCGACAGGTAAACCTGTTATTCTCTGTCTCATGTACAATGACGCGTCCTCTCAGACTGAGAGAACCATCTGTCCTTCTGTGTGTCTCTGCATGTTCAACAGTGAGAGTTTGACCTTCACAGTCCAACCAGGTAACTTCAGCATCAGGATACCAGCTTTTAAGTTCATACATAAAACTGATTCCTCTATCTCCGTATCTTTCAATGGAGATCACTGACTGGGTACCTAGAGATAGAGACATGTTTTAGGATATATATTTAACCACTCAGGTAAAAAATCAAGATATGATATACATATGTAGGATCACACCGGCACATATGACTTAGCTTAAATTCCAGGTGGCCTGAGACAAGGCCTAGCCTGGTACGAGAGGTACCCATTAGCCTAAGCACCAAAGGGGGGTTAGT
>JAABNX020000017.1:14352966-14363490 GCA_015163995.2 Mormyrus lacerda | reverse complement strand
AAAACCGCTGCAAATTGCGCTTTAATATTTGCCTGTTCAACCAAAGTGTAGGGAAATTTTATATATCTGGGTGACAAGCAGATTATGCCGTCCCATACAGCTCACATGGCGCGACTCAGTGTTGACTGAGAAAAACCTGATCGGTCCACAAGTTCTCGCTGAAAAGCACCTGTGGCTAAGAACCCGCGAGTGCAAGTACAAAACTTGTAAAGGAACAGGTATAGCGCAATTCCTCATTATCTGCCTTTGTATTGCTGGCCCCAGGTCAGCAATCCAAAAGGATTGATCTTGGAGATCTGAATCGACTTAGAAGCCAGTCATCATCATAGGCCAAGAAATCACTATGATCCCTGAATACGCGCTCTCTTCTAATTCTTCCATAAGCTATGTCTTCCAATAACATGTAACTGTGAGTTTAAAAAGGAGAAGGGTACATCTGCAGACGCCTGTAGAATGGAGCTCCACCGGAAATACGTCACCTACACAGGAAACACGTGACCTAAACTCTGTGTTACAGGGAATAAACACTAACCTTAACCCTAACCGGAGCTCCACCATACACCCTTAAAGATCACGTGTTTCCTGTGGAGCGACGTATTTCCGGTGGAGCTCCACTCTACATGCATCTGCAGTTAGACCCTCTTGTTAAAAAGGGAAACCACAGTAACAATGACTTGCTACTGAGTGCTGTCCGTTTACAAAACGGAGTAGAAACGTGCGTACGGCATGTCTGCAGCGGCCTTGAGAATGTGCGTAGCGGTACACCAAGTTTCGTTTTTATACATCTCGACGTGAGCGTGGGAATGGCCGTACACAACATTTTCGTGCATATGCACCATTTAAACATGACGCCCCAGATTCCCAAACGTTGGTGTAAAAATACCTATTGAAATGTAAGTATAACCCCTGAGGAGGAAAACAAAACTCATGCAAGATCTAGCCTGTAAGCCTCACCACACTTTCCTACTGAAGTTGAGGTACCTAGTTCCTGACTCTGAGTTCCACTGGCCTTCCTCGATCAGGAACCTTTGTAACTCCTGGTCACTTTTCTGTGTTGCTTATCCACTGCACAGAAGCCATGAAATTTATGCTAAATATGCATGGGAGACGCAAAAAGCTTGTAGGTTAAACTCTACACATAATTTCATATGAGACTACACCACCACGCCAAATCAATGGAGGAAAATCAGTAATTTTGTTACTTTTTGGGAGGATTCATCAATATTTAGTGTAAGTATTCAGTACTAGAACATAAACAACAACCTACCATTTTTCCTTTGATTCTTTATGTAGAAAATTAAATTTGCAATTACAGTTAATGCCAGAGCACAAAGAAGACACCAGCAAGCCACCTTCCAGGGATAGGCATGCTGAAACATCTCACCTGTGAAACAAGATGTGATATATTACATTTATTTAAGCATGTTTTTTCCAGCAACATGCATAAATGTACACATTTTTACATTGTCAGTTTTC
The DNA here is from genome assembly GCA_015163995.2 of Mormyrus lacerda. Classification (NCBI taxonomy): domain Eukaryota; kingdom Metazoa; phylum Chordata; class Actinopteri; order Osteoglossiformes; family Mormyridae; genus Mormyrus; species Mormyrus lacerda. The sequence continues at coordinate 14,362,014 of JAABNX020000017.1, read as the reverse complement.
ATACAATGCCCACAGCTGTATATTTGAACTCCACTGTCTTTCCAAGAAAGCAGAAAGAGACAGAGGCCACACAGATTTTCCTTATGCAAAATAAATATACATGTATACTGTAAAACCTGATGAGTTAGTTCAACTTCCTCACCCATCAGTGCATCTATTGACATGCCCCCCCTTTACCTATAAGAACTCCTCACCCCGCCATACCTCCTCATACACCCTCCACTCTATACACACTAACATCCTCCAAGTCAAGGGAGGTGATGTTACATTTATATAATTCCTTGGTAAGACCCCACCTTGAATATTGTGTGCAGGTTTGGTCACCATACCTTAAGAAGGACATTGTTGCCTTAGAAAATGTGCAACGGAGGGCTACGAGAATGATTTCTGGTCTTAGAGGAATGTCTTATGAGGTGAGGTTAGCTGAGCTGAATCTGTTTAGGCTCGAGCAAAGGAGACTAAGGGGGGGACATGATTCAGGTCTATAAGATTCTAACGGGTCTGGATGTTGTTCAGCCAAATGGCTATTTCAATATTAGTTTAAATACTAGAACTCGTGGCCATAGGTGGAAATTAGTGGGAGAACATTTTAAAACAAATTTGAGGAAGCACTTCTTTACACAGCATGTAGTCAGAGTATGGAATAGTTCCTGATAACGTAGTGCAAGCTGAATCCTTGGATTCCTTTAAATCAGAGCTAGATAAGATTTTAACAACTCTGAGCTATTAGTTAAGTTCTCCCCAAGCGAGCTTGATGGGCCGAATGGCCTCCTCTCTTTTGTATAGTTCTTATGTTCTTAAGTCCCCAGAACCAAGCTCCGCAGCATGGGTGATAGGGCTTTTTCATCTGTGGCGCCGAGGCTGTGGAACGTCCTCCCTGACTACCTGAGAGCCCCACAGTCGATTGATGCTTTTAAACGAAACCTAAAAACTTATCTTTTTAAAAAGACATTTTGTTAAAGTATTTTATAGATTCTCCTGTTTTATTTCTTTATTTTTACTATGTAGCACTTTGAGATTGCTAAAATATAAAGTGCTATACAAATAAAATTTATTACTATTATTATTATTAACACAGACTGTTTGAGTAAACCGATTGCCTTAAATCATTTAAGTTTATGAACTCAAACAATTAAAGAAATTTTTTTTTGTGTGTTGAGTAAAAGTAACTTATTCATAAGTATTCATAATTTAAGCAACTTAGTTAAATCAAGTTAAGAGCATCAGCTGCATTCATTAGTTTGATTTAAATGACTTGAGTAACAATAACTTAAATTATTAGTTCTGACTGATCTTGAAGAGTAGAGAGCTGTGGTCCTGGTGGCTTCCTTGCCTTTTCGTGGTCAGTGGTTTTACAGGATGATAATATCAAGTCAGAAGAAAATCTCTTGGAGACATGCAGGAATTGTCTCCTGAGTGGTTCCTATTTTGAGGGCGTTTGATTGCTGGGATGATTAACATACGTCTGTAAAAGTGTTAGAACAGTTGTCATACCCTTTTCTGTGCAGCACCTGGTACCACCGACTCATCTGTCGACCAATGGCGATATATATTTGCATAGCATGGCACAGTACAGTTTTTGTTGTTTAATCCACCGCATTATGATGAATAGGGCAAGAGAACAAAAACCACAGAAATGGCTCTTGCATGCCAGCCATTGACTAGGTGAGATGGTTTACCCCCCTATGGTTTAACTCGAGAAGGCATTGGCTGGGAAGAAAATGCTATGGAAAACCAACCATTTGGTTTCTCTTCTCAGTGTATGATCTCTAGGAAAAACATCAAGACCATATGCATTTCTGTCACTGAGAAAATTAGGAACATGCATATATAAGACCCACACTAATTAGCATACATAAACCCAGAAACAGTCATAGTGAAATGTGGTAAAGACTAATATCTGCGCCATACCAGCCTCACTCGTGGTGGGTTCCAAAAATTAAGCTTAAAGAAAATCTGAATATTAAATAAGCAAAGTGATTTGATTTGTTCTCCTATCCCAAGTTGTGGTCTAAAAGCAATAAGGCCACCACCCATTATATCTGCTTTAGCGGAAATACACTCCAACCATCATCATAGCTCTCACCTTTTCTCAGCCCTGCTAAATAATTATGTTATGCAGTCTAACACAGCCTTGTTTCATAATCTGTGTCTGGTGACTGGTGCCATACTCTTCACTCACTTTAATATCACAGGCGGTTCTCAGAAGAGCTTTCGTTCTTATTCTGATTGAAGAAACCTATAGCATTCATGCTTGAATAAATACACTTATAACAATAGTTTTTCAATGTTTTCTAACTTACATAAGCACAGTTCTTTGGTTATCAAGACCTGAGCTGAAACAAAATCTTCATACTGTAGAAAGAGAAAAGGCTATGTTGGTCTGAGTCTTCCTTATTATAGTGGGTTAGTAAAACACAGCAGCTGAATGCCCAAATGAGTTTAAATGAGAGTACATTAAAATGGGGCAGATATGAGCCTCCCATTTTGTACTTGTGTGCCACCCATATAGGCTTGCAAGTTGGGAAGAGATGGAGACATTGTCATAATGCTCTATGTTGTAAATTGAACGCTATAAGAGTTAATAAATATTAACACTGTAAAAACAACACTCGAAACACTGTAAAGTGTTAAAGGTAACACTAAATGGTGTGGAACCATATAAACACCATGCAGTGTTAATTTAACACTGGCACATTTGCTGTGCAGAACGTGCGCCTTATATTTTAGAACGTGCCCCAGTAAAATGGGTCTGGCCACGCCGATGATCAGCATGACTTCACATCAGACCGAAATACATAAGTGTCTGATTTTTTGCACAATTTTTTACAACATTACAGTTTGTTTTCCCACAGACTCCACCCACGTCACACAACGTCCACGCCAACTGTATGTTGATTAATTATGCATGGGTTGACTAATCAGTTAAATGATTACAGACAAGACTATTAAATTAATATAATTTTAATGGAACATAATTATTTGGACTGATTCATTGCTTTTGTAGTGATCATGAAGTCAACTCAGAGAAAATGAATTACTGCAACAAACTGGAATTTTATCACCCAAACTTAAAAATCTAAGTATACTCAAAAGAACTGAGTTACTACTCCAACAATTAATTTTGTTTTAAATTAGTGGAAATGAGTGAATCCAACTTTTGGGCAAAATTAAGTTATATTAACTTACTTCTATTAAGAAGTGCTGTTAGGTTTTTCATCTATCAATGGGCAGAGTGTTAGACTCGGAGACCAATACAGTTCAACAGACAAGAGATATTGGAGTCCAAAATCAAACAGCAACCTTATAACATGTGACGAGCATTGTAAAGTCCTACTTGTAGCCAAATTGTACAGTTGTCAGGACAAAATTAAGTTAATGGTTAATGATGAGCAAGATAATAAACCATAACTTGTAGAATATTGCCATGCTGCAAAAATTCTTATTAAAAGGTTTAAAAAACTGTGACAAACTTTAAATACTTTTAAATGATATCACTCACCAGATATTTCAACGACCTCCTCTCTCAGTAGACCAAGCTTCTTCTGCAGAACTCGACAGGTAAACCTGTTATTCTCTCTCTCATGTACAATGACGCGTCCTCTCAGACTGAGAGAACCATCTGTCCTTCTGTGTGTCTCTGAATGTTCAGCAGTGAGAGTTTGACCTTCACTGTCCAACCAGGTAACTTCAGCATCAGGATACCAACTTTTAAGTTCATACATAAAACTGATTCCTTTATCACTGTATCTTTCAATGGAGATCACTGACTGGGTACCTAGAGATAGAGACACTTTTTGGGATCTTTTAACTACTCAAGTAAAAAATCCAGATATGATATACATATTACTGGTATAATAAACTCAAATATTTTGATACTTTTAAAAATACACATACATACCCATGATAATTACATCAATGGACCAATCATCGTGCGATTCTGGAGACTGAACAAAGCATTTATACCGGCCGCTATCTGAACTTTGTACTCCTGTCAGCTTTAGCGAAACATTTCCTTTTGTCAGTTCTTCGGGGAACAGTTCTGCCCTTTCCTTGTAAGATGGGATCTGATTCGTACTAATGTTCTTAGCATCTTGGTATAGATACAAATATTCTGTGAAGTCCTTTCTGAACCACCTGACCTCCATGTCTACAGCACTGATACTGGGCTTGAGAAAACAGGGCAGAACCACATCTTCACCAGCTACAACCACAACAGGGTCTGATGGACCAAGAACCTCAAAGTTTTCTGAAAAGAACAGTAACACATTTCATTCTTTAGTAAACAGCCATTTGTACAAGACACACCCAAAACTTTAGTATTTAGTTTTGTTTGTCAATGAATATGAAAATTATGTACTGTACCTGGTCTGGATACACTGGCATGTTGGAATAGCAAGAGTATGAAACAGGAGCATGAAGACCATTTATCTTTCATCGCTGGCCTGCAGTTATATTCAGGTAAATACAAACTTCTGTTTATCTGTGAAAAATGGTGAAAATGAGAATTCAACAAAGGCTGATGTTTGTCACATGTGACAGTGGTAGCAAAGTCTATTAAAATCAGGATCAAGGGACAAAACACGTCACTCTGCACATGCTCAGTTTAGTCTTTATTTCACAAGTGAAGAAGGAACACCCTGTAACAAACACACTCAGATTTGTAAGGAAAAAAGAAATTTGAAAGTAATTTTTTGACTTCATTTTTGTGATAGCACTGCAAGCTTTGTAGTTACATTATTCAAACTTAAATAATTTCCTTTGTGTGCCTATGTAAATACCTTTTATACAAGTTCTGAGTGCTAATATTGCTGTTCTTAGCTGCAATGTAACTTTGTTCACAGCTGACACAGTCTGGGATAGTTGTAATGCTATTTCTCCACCAGGCCACTACTCATGCTACACAGAAGGGCACTTCTCAAGCCCAGGGAACTTCTGCATTGTGTCTATGGAACATTTCAAAGTCAAAGGAAAATTGGGTGAAATGCAAAGTCTGTCCAAGGTCGGCCCATCAAACCCGTACACTAGGAGGCAATCAATACCCCTGTCACCATGGTGATTCTGAAGGTGAATAACATCTCACACACACATACACACACATGTTCATAATTATATCTTGTGGGGACTCTCCATTCATTTCTATGGGGAAAACTCTAATCTCAACATGATGACTTTAACCCCTTCCCAACCATAACTTTAACCATAAGTAACCAGACTAAATACAAGACTTTTGGCATTTTTACTTTTTGATTGTATTCTCAAGCCTGAAAAATGGTCCCCACAACGTCAAAAAACCCGGCTTTTATCACATTGTGGGGGACATTTGGTCCCTACAATGTAATACAAACATAATCCACAGTCACACACACACACAAAACAGGCAGACATGCACAGCAGGTGCATCACTAGAGACTTACGAAAGGGGGGGGCGAAGCCTTTATTAGGGGGGTCTGATGGAAATGGCTCAAATTAATTAGTGTAGATTTACAAACATTTTAACAGGGCTAAAATAGACCTAATGATGCCGCGGATGCACACTATTGTTCAGTTATTAAAACTGGTACACAGTTACATTTTGTTTGATTTTATTTTGATGTTTGATTTTAATTGTGATTAATATACATTGTACATATATGCATACCTACCCACAAATTTTGTTGAACAAAAAAAATACAAAAAACTCATATCTTGAATCATTTATAATATTACATTTATTCCAGAGCTATATTACAATTATCACTGACTATGGGGTAAATTGTAACATTTCACTCCAAGTCTTTGAGCCTAAACTATTCATTGGCTGTTTGTGATACAGAGATAGAAGACACATGCAACTAGTTTATAACAAATTTTGAATGTGAATGTGAGCTCTGAGGTACAAGCAAAAATATACCATCTATATTTTTGCCTATCCCGGTCTCCCCTACAACAGAAATATTCTTAGTATATAAGTCTAAGTATTTTCTTTAAAAATATTTAAAAATGAATGTACTAACTACTGATCAACCACATACCAGTATCATGGCGGGAAATCCTTTCCCATCTGTACCCAGTGATTTTGCATGAATTATGTGGTTTGAAGATACCTAAAATCTTCCATTGTAACAGAACATTGGGGATATCATCCTCTTATATGAGAGGAATTTAAATTACCGTGATTTAATATCATTTTTAACCATTATTATCCCACCATTTTTCATCATATGAAAATATTTCAACGGTAGAACCTTAGAAAAAGTAGGTCTAATAGGACCATGGCACAATTTTAAATTTAAAAATTTAAACAATGCTTACTTGCTTACCTGCAGATGCGTCACTATTCACAGACGTGTTTTAAATTTAGCGAAATTAAGTCCTGCCTTCAAAGAAGGACATATATCAAGCAATATAAGACATTATAAGTCAAACTTCATTACAAATCACTCGCACATGTTGAATTGACAGGAAGTCAAAAAAAAACTTTCGTTTTACTTTTGCTTTTGTTGGAAACGTCATACTGGCAAAGGTCAAAATGCATTACTGGGTAAAAACACACAACCATATGTCTGCAATCAAACATTAAATTTACAAAGTATTTAAAACATCACCTACACTATACTGGATGTAGACAAAATATTGAAACACCTATAGAATATATATATATATATTCTACCTTAAGGACCTAATATGGATTAAAATTGCCCTTTCCCTATCAGTCCATCTAGAAAAATACTGAAACACACAAAGATGCATCAAAACATTTTTTAAAATAAGATACCAAATACCAAAAATGTTTCAAAAGCTATAACATACAGCAGCCATGGCATATAACAAAATGAGCTATATTTTTGTATTTTAAAAATCGTCACACTCTGCTCGCTCCGCCCCACTGATCCTTCAATCTTCCTCGTGGCGGAGCTCCAAACATGCATCGCCTGGTGCTCATTTCCCGTCCCTCACAGCTGTCTCCTGTTCTCCGCTTCTTCAGTCTTCTTTCTAAGTGCCTCCCAGTGCTGTGCTCCCTCTTCGGTCATTGTTACCTGTCAGTGCCTGTAAAGCCTGTCTTTTCATACCAATTAATTCTCCTGTAATATTTTTGCCAACCTACAGCCTGCATTTGGGTCATGCCTTATCCACGGACATCACAAAAATACTTCCCTAAGGGAGCATGAAATTGTTTACAAACCTTATATGGGCCTATTTGATCTATCCCTTCCCCAGTACACTGACTGACACAGGGACAGTGATTAAGCAGATCATCTTATCTCTGCATAAAGAGGTGTGCTGTCAATCCAACATATGCAAACAGTCAACAGATGAAATACACTGACCTGCCAGTCACTCCCCAGATCACCACATATCTCTCTGATAAACCAGGTGAAGGTTAGTTTTAAAGAAACCAACAGTTTAATGTTTAATTAATAGTTTGTCATAATCGTATATTAATTTTGTTACATGGTGTTTGATAATGAAGGGCCTACTTTACATCAGTAACACTGACTCGGTGACTAACAAGTCATTCATAAGCAGACAACTGATAGCACCTTTATCCATAGCAACTAGTTAATCATTTGGCATTAAATGGTTTACAAATTCATGATGATCCTTTAATCTGGGTACAAGCATTTAACAATCAATTATATACTTATCAGCCATTAGAAACCTATTTGAAACTTGAAAACGGACATTTTAGCATTTAAATTTTAAATGATCGATATGTTTTGATTTTATACACACCCAGAAATATAATCATAAAGTAGCAACAGAATTCATCAACCCAACTCCAACTAGTGACCCTACTGAGAGATGCATAGTGTGGGCTTAGAGGACACAGACACATCCACAGCCTAGTAAAGACATTTAGTGATGCTTCAATAAGGTTAAATAGAGGATGCTACAGATCAGGAATTCCCAACCAGTCATCGTGGGGTTTCCTCCAGGTGCTCTGGTTTCCCTCCACTGTCCAGAAACATGCTGGCCTTCCTAATGAGTTACCAAATTGCCTGTAAGTGTGCATGTGTGAGTGACTGGTGTGTGAGTGACTGGTGTGTGAGTGTGGCCTGCGATGGGTTGGTGCCCCATCCTGGGTTGTTCCCTGCCTTGCTCCCATAGCCTCTGGGATAGTTTCCGGACCCCCGCAACCCTGAATAGGACAAACAGTTACAGAAAATGGATGGATAGATGTTGTCAATGGGGCCTGTTGATCAATCTAGCAAAGAAGAATAAATGCTTGACTGTAGCTGAAGATTTGATGACTGTACTAAGTGCTAGTTTAGATGATTTTAAGTATAAACAACTTATGTAATGTTTGTGTTATGAAGAGAAGTGGTTTTTCAACTGAATTGAAAGACTTGTCTATAGATATGGATACAAAATATACAGTCAAAATAAAAAGTTTGTGAACCGGTAGGAATTTACTATATTCATGTGTGATTCCCATATAAAACATGCTTGTATGCTCCATGTAAATCTCAATAATGAACAAACACAGACTCCTAAAACTAAAGACACATATTTTCAGAGAAGTTTTGATCATATTGAATAATTCATTCAGACTGTGAAGCTGAAGGTCGGAAAAAGTAATTGAACCCTAAGCTAATGACTTTTTAAAAAGCTCATTGCAGTCAGAATTTAGCAAACCTGAAGTCTGTTTAATGAAAAGAGGTCAGAGGTTTGGCCGAGAATTACTTTAATTGATGAAACACACTGAAAAGTTTGAGTTTGAGCTTTTGAAAAGAAGTATATCGAGATGGGAATCATGCCTCTCACAAAAGAGCTACAATCATAAATTGTTAATTTACATAAGGCTGGAAATGGTTACAGAGTCTTCTCAGATGTTTTAGATATTCATCAGTCCAAGGCAAGTTGTATATAAATGGAGAGAATTTGGTATCATGGCTACTCTGCCTAGAAGTGGGAGCCCCGTCAAGACGACCCCAAGAACACAATGCAAAGTCAACAATGAGGAGAGAAGAACCCTAGAGTGACAGCAAATGACATGAGGAAGTCATTAGAACCGGGTAACATCTCTGTTCATGATTCAACAATATGCAACACGCTGAACAAGAA
>JAABNX020000017.1:14325148-14350068 GCA_015163995.2 Mormyrus lacerda | reverse complement strand
TGCACTAAGTGATGCATGGATTTGACTATGATCTACTTATTTGACCCTGTAAATACACTTTGGACACAGCTAATTTTACGTTTATAATGGAATAATATAGATTTGCCGTAAAATTTCCAGCTTGAGTATGAAAGTCTGAGCGTCATGACAGATGCTTGAGATTTGGCAACCCTGAAAACGCGCATTTTTTGTTTCACCCGAGTTAATTTATATAACAGATAACATTACTTTATACAGTTGTTAAAAAGCGGAAACTTAAACGAACATGAAATCACAAATAAATTTAATATTTAATTAAACTTTAATATTTCTATTTTAATATTCAGAGAGAGCAGGCCTGGTAGCATTATTGATGTGATGCGTGCAGACAGGCGAGCAGGAAAGCAGGCAAGCAGAGTTGGTGATGCAGGTAATCGGGGTTTATTCGGTACACAAGGGCAGACATCCACGAAACTCACCAACGCTACACAGAACATTAATGACTCATCTGGGGAAACTAACTCAGACGCGGACTAAACACACAAGACAGGCTCAACATAACGGGCAACAGGTGATTACAATCGGGAAGTAACACGAGGTAACGAGGGGGGCGTGGCACACACGAGGAACGGACGAGACAGGCGTGACAATTATAGCCTATGCACTTTGAAGGGATATATTTTTGCACTAATAGCACTACTGATTTTACAGTACTCAGTTTCCAGGTAAATAGACATAAGTATGTGTTTCAAATAAGAGTGAAAGCTGTGTCTTTGTGTACCGCAGTCAAACCTTAACACCATAATTTCTTTTTGACATCAAAGGGAAACTTTAAACATTACAAAATGTCGTTTAATTTTAGTCGACTAAATCAACTGCAGTTTTAGTCGACTGTAATCTTATATTTAGTTGACTAAAACTAGACTAAAACTAAAATAATTTAGATAACTAAATTATGACTGAAACTAAATTACATTTTAATCAAAATACTATGACTAAAACAAAATAAAAATTTGCTGTCAAAATTAACACTGCTCCAAAGAAAATAAAGGCATTGGCCTTTTTAATAATACTGACACTGGTGTTGGTATTGCAGTACGTAAGGTTATGTTCAGCGTATTCCAGAAAGCTTAGGACACAACGTATGAACTACAACTCCCATAGCCCCTTGTCCTCACGCACCTCTATATTCGGATAGCGCTCATTGGCTGCTGAAAAGGTGCTCGCGAGATGACACACTGACACCCATCAAAATATAAACACAGCACGGTGGCCGAGCTCGACACCTACTTCTGTTAGGTGCTGTGATCGTAATGGGCCAATGTCGTCTGTTTTAAGTAGCAGAAGAGAGCTCCAAAGAGTCCGTCAGAAGTAGAAACTAGGTACTTGTAACAAACTGCCTAGTTTTATTTTAAAATAGCTGACACGTCTTAATTTCTAATTCCTTCTCACTAGGTGGTAAACGTCAGAGGAACTGGTTATGTTAGCTAGACTAATATCCGTATATTTGCGACAGCGAAGGCAATTTGGTGTCGATGTTACATAGTGGGTTAAAGCTTTGGTTTCCCGTTCGGTTTTTTTTTTTTTTTTTTTTTTGGCTATATTCATGTATGGCGTTTTGTTGTTGAGTTTGTCTTGTCCTTGTAAATGTTAAGATGGAGGTTTGTAGCCGCTATTGCTACTTTTTAATAGGGCCTTGTTTTAGCGTTTATACAAACATCCTTCTGAATGATACTAATTCTACTACCGCATGTGAGCGAACTGGGTTATATTTGCAATTTCAGTTACATATTGTCATGAAGCTATTGGCTAATTTATTATAAATGCCACTGCATTATTACTGCATTCTATATTATTCCATGAAAATAAGTGTGGTGATTACCTTGTGTAGATGATAGAACTATCCCAACAGACCCTTTCGTCAGAATCTGTATTTCAACTGATTATTCACGTAAGTTCTGTCCTAATCAGACACCACAACTATGTGAAATATCAGTCACGTTTACATTTAAATAGATCCGAACGTGGCACATCAGGCATTTGACTTTGTAAGGCATGGGAATCCCAAGACTAACACATACATAATAATATTAGCTTGTATAATTTCATATAGTTTAATATTAGCTTTTATGAATAATGCAGTTGCTTTGCATAGTTGCAGGGAAGGAGATACTTCGACATGATGGCCAACAAAGAAGAGAGTTCCACATGCTTAACTGGTGAGAAAATTGGAATTGCACTGGAGGATACAGCCACAACGGAGACTATGAACTCTGTTGTTGGATTTATATTCCTCATTTCTTTGTTTGGTAGCTAACATTAACATTTAGGTTTCTATTTTAGGTCTCCCTTTATAATGTTCCTTCTTTCTGCTTGTTCCACACCTTCTGATTCGTTCCTCCCTGCTCATGGCACTTTGACTTTCCTACCACCGACCTTTCTCGCTTTCTTTCTGCGGTGCTCCCCAGGCTCGGAAAGTTCCGATCCCAGAAAGGGGAGGGGGGCACAGCAGGACGGCAGAATGACGGGATCCGACACAGGTGTGTGTCTTATCTCCTCTCAGTACTGGTAGCACTTTTCATTAAGTGTGTTTTCATAAAGCATAAGAAATGCTTTTGTAACCAAAAAAAACAGTCTGTGAGCAGAGAGCACTTGCAAAAACGCTGTACTTTTAAAAACTGCGATGTGCATTTGTGATATTTGTACCCCAACATGCATGTGTGCTCTCCTTATCATTTTCACTTGTTTGTGTTTGTTTAAAAACTTGTAGGGTAGGACTGTTCAATATCACATCGTGATATAATCACAATATGTGCGCTTGCACAAAAACCACCTGGTCTTTAGATGATGAAGTTGTATAAATTCTCCATATTCTTATGTTTGATAAATGTGTTGGACTTTAAATTGCAAAACACCACACCACCAACGTCTTTTTACATTTTTTTATCCACAATATCTTCTTTTAAACGACGTCATGGTCGCTAAGCTGTCCTTTTCTTCGCTGCTCCTTCAGTGCTTATTGATTCTGTGATTTACCAAAGCGGTAGCACGTGGCATGTTCCTCTAACCGAATTTAATAAACAAAAGGATACACTGAATTTACACAGATTACTCACTTTTGGGCATGACAGTACACCTCTCATTATTATTTAAGTCATACTCCTAATCTGCCTTTTAAATTGTGGGTGTAAGCAAACGTCCGTACGGTACCGAAAATCCGGCATCCTGTTACCTAAAGCGTTGGTGATTAATGCGCATGCATACATATCGAGGTTATATCGTGATGCGATATAGAGCAGCCCTCATGAAAAGCAAAGCTGTTTTCATTTCATTTTGTCTTCACCCCCTCCAATCCCCCCCCCCATTTGCTCCTCAGTGCTCAGCCCTTGTCCCGAGGAAGAGGAGGAGGACGCAGACAGCATGGAGGGAAGTGAACCATATGACCTAGCAGAGGAGGGAGAAGATGATGGGGAAAGTGGAAGGGAAAGGAGGATGGATGAGAGAGAAGAGGGTCGAGCGAGGGAGAGCAGGAAGAGGCGGAGGGAGCGGGAGCCTTCGGAGGGCAGGGCTACCCACAGCTCCTCCAGCTCGGATGAGGAGGATGAGGAGGCAGAGGAGGAGAACGAGGTGGAGGAAGATGAGCGAGAGGTGGAGGCATGGCTGGCGGCGGACCTGCGGGACCTGGTAGCACCTGCCTGGAGGGCAGTGTCATCCCTGCGTCAGCGGGAGATAGGGTGGGGGGGCCAGTTTGTGCGGAGGGCGTGTGGGGCGCGGGGGCTCGTGCAGCGGCTGGAGCTGCAGGGCAGCCTGGAGCAGCACACGGGCTGCGTCAACACCCTGCACTTCAACCCGTCAGGCACGTGCCTGGCCTCCGGCAGCGACGACCTGCGCGTGGTGCTGTGGGACTGGGCCCGGCGCCGAGTCCAGCTGGAGTTTGACAGTGGCCATAAGAGCAACGTTTTTCAGGTGAGGGGATTGTTTGGTTGCGAGTTTTTTCACTAGAAAGTGGGCATAAGTGGGGAAAGATGTTGGCATGAGATAATGGACAGGGATAGGTCTATAAATTGCATCTAATGTAAATGCATTTTTCATATATATATATTGCAGTTTGGCCATCTTTGCTGCAGCCACAGAAATACAGTAATTGAGACCATAGCACAATTTTTTCACTCATTTTTCAATTTATGGGTGTGCATTTGTGAATAATGTATAAACTGCAGCCTGGATCTACTCTGTTTGTCATTAATGAAGGGCTCCTTCCTTGCCTTATGAAACTTAAGTCCTGCTTCTAGGAGCCAGATGCAAACTGTCCCAGCAGTGCACTTCACACCTGCACTTAATGATTCCTATTCCATCCAAAAGTCATTTGTTGACATCTTCCAATTCATGAGAAACTGTCGGATAAGTTAACGGCCATCTCTATATATAGTGATCTCTTAATTTTTTCTGTGACTGTATATGTATTACCTACCAACTGAAGAAGAAATTTGCTATAAATTGATGGGACTGAGATGTAAAAAGTGAATTTTCTTCCAGGCAAAGTTCCTGCCCCACAGCGGCGACTCCAGCCTGGCCATGTGCGCACGGGACGGCCAGATCAGAGTGGCTGAGCTGTCCGCCACTCAGCGCTGCAAGGGCACCAAGAGGGTCGCCCAGCACAAGGGGGCCGCCCATAAGGTGCAGACCGAGCGCCTGAATGTGCTTCTCTATTCACAAGGCGGCTGTACAGTATAGAAGCTGGGGGATCAGTGCTTTGTCAGTGTTACTTTAAAAAAAATAAAATAAATACATTGTGTGGCTGTTAAGTGAATTTGTCCGAGACTGAGGACCTGATCGCGTTTCCCCCCCCCCCCAGCTGGCCCTGGAGCCTGACTCCCCCTGCACCTTCCTGTCTGCCGGGGAGGACGCGGTCGTGTTTGGAATCGACCTGCGGCTTGACCGGCCCGCCACGTGAGTATTCTGATTGCACGCAGTGTGACACCATGGTGTCTTACAGCCGCATGTCCCACCCCAGCAAACCACACCCACACCTCCTACAAACATGAACTTATCTTAACACCGGGACTGAGTACTGAAGGTCCTGTACCGTCGGTATTTACTGGCCCAGTTGATTTACTGATGCTCAGATGACAGAATAACTTCTCATGCCATCGGCAGTTAATGCAACACTTATTCTGATGTCATCAGACACCTACACTTAGATGGTAGCTACCTTAAACATGGTTAAAATGCCTTAATCTAAACAGTCTACAGTGTGGTTTTATTTCGCTCGAAAGGATTCTAACCCAGTGATGTAAATTTAAGTATTTTGTTTATATATATTTAAGGTATTAAGTAATTTAGTGTTAAATTATTGTAGTTGTGATAATTTTACATAACATAAATAAAACATAAGTGTTTTGTATTTAATGTGTTACTATAGTCCTGCCGTTCGATTTCAATTTCAAATTTGTCTTAAAAAGAAAAAAAAAAGCCATTTTTTAATGTTGACTTTCATTTTGTGTTTTTTTTCCCCTTTAAGTCCCGGTTCAGGCACTGCTTTGGCACTGGCTCTGTTTTAAAAGGATCAGTTTAGCTCTTTTTCCCCTTTTAGTCCCGGTTCAGGCACTGCTTTGGCACTGGCTCTGTTTTAAAAGGATCAGTTTAGCTCTTTTTCCCCTTTTAGTCCCGGTTCAGGCACTGCTTTGGCACTGGCTCTGTTTTAAAAGGATCAGTTTAGCTCTAGTATTCAAAAAAAAAAAAAACCCAAACAATACTCCTTCGTTCCAGCCACACATCGATTTTTCCGCCGCTTATCCGGGTTCGGGTCACAGGGGCAGCAGACCTCCCTCTCCCCAACCACCTCCTCCACCTCCACTGGGGGAACCAAGCTGTTCCCAGGCCAGCTGAGACATATAATCCCTCCAGCGTCTCCTGCGTCTGCCCCTGGCCCTCCTCCCAGTTGGACATGCCCAAACACCTCCCCAGGGAGCCGCCCAGGAGGCGTCCTGGATAGATGCCTGAACCACCTCAACTGGCTCCTTTCGATGCGGAGGAGCAGCGGCTCTGCTCTGAGCCCCCCCTGAATGTCCGAGCTACTCACCCTTTCTCTAAGGCTCCCTGCGGAGGAGAGTCATTGCTGCCGTTCTTATCCGCAATCTCATTCTTTCAGTCAGAGCTCATGACCGTAGGTGAGGGCAGGAACATAGATCTGCCGGTAAATTTAGAGCTTTTCCTTCTGGCTCAGCTCCCTCTTCACCAAAACGGAACAGTATAGCGTCCGTACTCCCGTCTGTCGATCTCCAGCTCCCTTTTTCCCTCACTTATGAACAACACTCCGAGATACTTGAACTCCTCTACTTGAGGCAGTAACTCATCCCCCACCAGGAACGAGCAATCCATCGTTTTCCGGTCGAGAGCCTTGGCCTCAGACTTATGGAGGGGTTTGCGTACCTCTATGATATTTGGAGCTATGTCGTAGGGGGCAGGTAGGGTCTCCCAAGGCAAATTGGTCCTAGGAGACTGACCAGACTAAGTGCGATTCAGAAAACTCCCATAAAGAAAAATAAAACAATGGACCATGATACCCCACCCAGACTGGGGAGACTGGGGCCTCACCCTGCAGCCAGGCTTGGGGCAGGAGCTCGAGGGCAAATGCCATGGGGCCCGGCTGGGCATAACCTGAAAAAGTAACATGAGTCCACCCTCCTGTGGGCCCACCACCAGCAGGGGGAGCTGTGGGTGTCAGGTACAATATCGATCAGGTAGCATTCGAAGGTCGGAGCTTCGGCAGACCGATCGCCAGCTACCAAATGATACTCAATCCTACTAAACGCACCATCGCAGTGCGGTACAGCTCCACAGGATGTACAGATGCAAAAGCTGTGTCTTCTGCAGAATGAGCTGCACAGCAACATCTTTTCTAGCTTTAGCGTTAGCTGTGTCGGTAAAAGGGCAACATGTTGGTACAGTGGCATGGTTTCCTCACCCCTTTTGAGACGAGGGCTGTATAGTTTGTATGTTCTTCCTGTGTCTTCATAGGGTTTCCTCTGGTTTCCCCCCCACATTTCAGAAATATGCTGAAGCAAGTTGAGTTTGCAAAATTGTCCATAGCTGTGAATGTCTCTGTGTGGATAGTACGAGTGGCCTGCGATGGGTTGGTGCCCCATCCTGGGTTATTCCCTACCTACGGTAGCTCTCATTGTGTGGATGGATGTATCAGTTAAATTAATCTTTATGTATCTGCTGCTTACTCACAGGCTATTTTCCTTTTTCACACCATTAGTAAAATAGTGTTGGTGAAGGACAGCAATAGGAACATTGGCCTCTACACCATTTTTGTCAACCCGGTCAACGTGCACCAGTTCGCCGTGGGTGGGAGAGACCAGTATGTTAGGTAAGATCTATCAGCCGGTTTGTTGGTTTTCTTTTTTCTTTCCTGTATAGCTGCCGTCACTTCACTGCTGTGCCAGGTTTACTGACAGCTGTCCCTCCTCCTGTAGGATCTACGACCGGAGAAAGATCAACGAGAGTGACAATTACGGGGTGCTGAAGAAATTCTGCCCATCCCATCTTGTCTCTAGCGAAACCAAAACCAACATCACCTGCTTGGTGTACAGTCACAATGGCACAGGTATCAGTCTCTTGCTCATGTGCAAACACACACACACACACACACACACACCATATTCTCTTGTATATTTGCCTTGACTGTATGAGAAGTTTTTAGTTGTTCTCCTACGACTGTGACTGCAGAAATAACTAGTCTTCCAGATTTGTCAAAAATTCAGACATTAACTTTTGGAATTTTCCTTTTTAATGAAAAACCGAAGGGTCTTGGATGGGGGAAAAAAATGAAAATCCACCCAATGTGGCCACTTTAGCAGAAAACGAGAATGACATGTATTTGTCTCCCACATGCTTGTCCAAACTGCATAATAAAGAAAATGCTGAGAGAGATTTTTAGGTGACATGTTCAGACTGAGTGACAAGTAAAACTGGTGACCTGCAGCCTGAGCTCGATGGTGATCGACCCCCTATCCCCCACGCAGTTCTGTAATCTGTACTTTTACTCATTGTCCCTAAGAGCTGTTAGCCAGCTACAATGATGAGGACATCTACCTGTTTGATGCCAACCTCCCTGACGGGGCAGAATATAGCCGGAGGTACAAAGGCCATCGCAACGATGTCACAGGTGAGTAAGGGGGGAGGAAAAGGGCCCGTGTACCCCAGGTGAGACTTCCTGTCTTCATTTTCCTCTCTCCCCCGCCTGCCACACAGTGAAGGGTGTGAATTTCTACGGCCCCTGCAGTGAGTTTGTGGTCAGCGGCAGTGACTGTGGGCACATCTACCTGTGGGATAAATACTCGTCCCGCATCATACAGTTCATGAAGGGGGACAGAGGAGGAGTGGTGAGAGAGCCGATAGACAAGTAGAAAACTGTGATCCGTCTTAGTAATGTAAGAACCGCAGAGATGTGTTTCATGTTATTCATCATAATGTGAGTGTGCCTGTGACTATGTCAGTGGGTGATTTCACACCAAATTTCTGGAACCTGGTTCCTGGTTTGTCTCAATCAGGAACTTGTGTAGTTCCTGGCCACTTTAATGTGTGAACTAGCGTTGTGAGCACAACAAAAGTTCCTGGTTTTTGGAAAAAAGGTTCCAGTTCCTGAAAAAAATTCCTGCAGTGTGAAAGCATCCAGTATGCGTCTTAAAATGGACACGCTGTCATCCTCCAGGTAAACTGCCTGGAGCCCCACCCCTGCCTGCCAATGCTGGCCACCAGTGGCCTGGATCACGATGTTAAACTGTGGGCTCCAACCGCCGAGGTGCCGACTGTACTGAAGGGCCTCAAAGAAGTCAGTACCGTGCTCATATGGCACTTGCATGCACACAAAACAAGTTCCCCTTCATTCTGCATTGTGGACCTGTGAAATAGTTGCTGTAAAGGTGATCGAGATGTTTTTTTTTTTTTTTATGGTGATTGATGTGGTGATGGTGCAGGTGATAAAGAAGAACAAGAGAGAGCGTGATGAAGACAGCATGCGGTATGGATACCGGTATGACACTCAGCTACTCTGGTTCCTTATGAGACACAGGAGACTGCAGAGGGTGAGTAAATTCTCAGTACCAGCAGAGGCATCAATAAGTATCTGTAAAACACTGTACAATCACTGACAGATCTATACTTTGTGTACTATACTCTGGATTATAGTGTAGTAGCGCTTGTAATTTGAACTTGTATTAATACTCCTCTTATAGAGTCGGCGGACTGAGGGAGAGGTAGATGAGTCCTGGAGTTCAGCCGACTCCTCAAACGAAGAGGACATGGGACCTGACAGCATGCAGTGCATGTCCTCCTGAGTAGGAAGCAGAACGACTCTTATGGATACACACACACACACACACACACACTTTTGTCCTAATACTAGCAGCACAGCTGACTAACCTATACGAAACAGATTCTGTGGATGCATATATATTATTTTGAGGAAATGCTGTTGCATGCTTCAGCGCTACTTGCCACAATTACACGTAATAATGATGACGGAGGTGCACAGCCATAACTGACTTATTTGAGACCCTGATTGATTCACAGCCAGGTCAATGGCCAAGTTGGCCATTTTACAGTCGGGTGATTTGGTTTTTGGATATTGGTAACTTCTAATGGTCACAGCCAATTCTAAGGTAAGCCTGCCTAGGGGGACTTGGGCAGGTACACATACCTGCTCTATCTGTGCATATTATTTTCTCACCCCCTACAGGGCCTAGAACTGTTCCTGTTTAAGAACAGGCTTTACTGGATCATCCAATCGATGCAGTTGCTGCAGAAAATGACACACAGCAATATAGTTTCAAAAAAATATATTTTTATGTTTAGCAATTGCTTCAAAATCTTGCTCACATGCCAGTTAGAAGCTGTGTCTTAAAGGTACTGTTGGGTTTATTTTCCGTTTCCCCATCAAAGGGGAGAAAAGGGAAGCACTCCCTTGCAATATTCTGTAGACCTTCCTGTAATACAAAAGCCTCGTAGGTTAACCTGCTTGGCATCATGCAGTTCAGGTTCACTTGTATATTTTTTTGGGGTGGGCTACTAGGAGTGCATACCCTGGATGCTGCTTCAGCCTCACTTTCAGCACCCCCCTTCTGGGGAGAAATAAAAATGGGTCACTGATTTTTAAAGTTTGCACGTTTTGTGTTTTACCACAATCGGGCCATGATCCTTCCTGAGATCTAGCTGCAGCACAAGGGGAAAAAAACCGGGGTGAAAGGCTTTGAGAGCTGCTTGAATCTGAGCCGTGTTCCCTTCTGTCGAGATTCAAGATTCAAGAGTCACGTTCTTTTGGTACAGTGAAGACCACCGATTTTTTTTTCCCATCCTCTGAAACTGTCCTTATAATCTTTGCCCACAGGGTGAAATGTTTTTTCAGCAATTTTCAGGGACATCTAATGATCACAAAACATCCTTTGCAAATATCTGATGTACGAAAATAGTCTGAGTTATTTTGTCTAGGCTTCCCATGATCCACCTGTGCACCAGAAAGAACATGTTAGAAACCAAATCAAAAGACTGGACTTAGAATCGTAAAAGATGTAATCTTTATTTTTGCTTTCTGTTATCAACATAGTGCTGTAATGGTTCGTATTGTTCAACAAATTCAGGGAGGAAATATACTGCAATGTTTCTTTCTGGTGACACAGCAGTTCAGCTCTTGTGACAGGACTGCGCTTAACACAAGTTGTGTTAATAGATTAAAGGGTTCTTTGTATCCAAGAAAAAAAAAATCACACAAATCTTTGTACTTAGCACTGTAAAGAGGAACTTGAAAATGTATATAAAATGCAGAGGTGTTTTTTTTCTATATGACAAAAGATAACTTGAGAAGAGAATGGGTATTGTGACAAGCATTTGATGATGTCTATAGGATTTCATTGTTTAATTACGGTCAGCAAAAACTGATCCGTGTTTCTCCTTTAAACGATATCTGTATTTTCACTGAGGTTCCATTCACATGTTTGCTTTTACTCGTGATATTAACTGGTCTTTGCTTAAGATGTTCTACACTTCTCATGTTTAAAACGCGTGTGATTTATTTAGTAAACAAACTTTATTACTCAGGTTTTTCTGGAGTCTCTTTTTTTTCCAGCAAAACTAATGAAATTCAGTGTAAAGCTCTGGTTAAGTAGACTGTGGTATTCGTTAAAAAGAAAAACAGAAAAAACTATGCTGATTTTTACACAGAAATAATTATCTTGACTTTATATAGGTTAAAAATCAATTTCAAACAATTTGCAAAGACAGTTTTCTTCTGCATGTGATAATCTAATAGAGGAACTAATACTGTTTTATATTCCGGTTTATTGGTATCATTGTTACATATGCAAAACGCTGTTAATCAGGGAATAAGGGCAAATCAGGTCGGAAAAGCATAAGGGCAATAAAACCCATGATTCAATGCATTCTGGGTTTGTCCATTTGTTAACTTGTTTCAGTTTGTGTGAAGTGCATGGAATTAACGCTCTTAAGTGCTGAGAATATATAATGACCACTAGATGTCGTCATAATGCCTTATGTTCCATATTGAGACGCAAACAATAATAGTTGATGTAAATGTGAATCATTGCCTATTTTCTTTAACAACTCTGGAATCTCCACAGCTAGTAAAAAATTCTCATAACTACTGTACAGTGATCACGTATACCTGAACCCATAAATCTTCTAACTGCATATTAACTTGGTTAAGGTCACGGGGCAGTTTGGAGCCACAAGGTTGGGGTGCAGTCTACACAAGATGCTACTATGCACCGAGTCAGCATGCAACCCTATAAAAGTATCTGCACATGTAAAGTTGCATGTTGTGTGACAGTAAAAAGTCAATGTAGCGTTCTTGCCTTTACATGCATTTTGATATGCCCATTCATATTGCATCGGTAAGAATAACATAGCTGGTAATCACGGAATGTTAAGTGCAATGACAGTAAACACACCACCAAGCTGAGTGGAAGTAAAATTCGAGTGTCGTTCCGACGTGGTGAATGTTGCACAGGTCAATCTGGAACAGAATCAGAAAACACAACCGGCGCACTTTTAAAAACTCTTTAATGGTTTCACCTCTAATGTTTTCTGTCCACGTTTTCATATTAGTCACTACATGTTAGATTAGCTCCCTCACTGCAATGGCAGTCAACTACACGAGACCCCAAACCCACCTGGCACCCCGCCCTTCTCACTGCAGTTACCAGCACACATACAAACACAGAGCCCATGGGGCAACGAGCCGCCTCTACGTGTGCCTTAAAAGGTCATAACCTTCTTGAAAAGGTAATACGTTAATACATGTTGATGCACAAAGCAATAAGTCAATGACATTAACTTATAAATGACTGGTTATTTTCATATGTGATTGTATAATATACACATGAAATGACGGCACGTAATATATACGCCACATAAATCCTTATTACCAACTTTTTCAGGAAGAATATCGTCAGGTACAGTAGCAGAGCTGCTGGGTTTGTGGTCTCAGTAAAACACATTGTTACTAGTCCTATCTGTACAACATTCATCAGACACGGTTGTTTTTCATTATACCAAAAATAATAATAATAATAATAATAATTATAAGAAGAGCAGTACAGCATGGATCCCCCATCTCATCAACATCATTTTAAAAAGTCACATTTGAACATAAACTTAAACAAAGGCCTCAATACCAGTTAGTTTACATCACCTTCTTATGGTGTCCGACACAGAGAGAAGAGCACAGGGGGTTCACTAACACCCCAGTATGACAACATTAAAAAACGGATTCCTGGATTCCTGCCACACAGATACACAGATATGTGCTGCATTTGTCTGTGAATGAGATTTATTTTAGCTAAAATGGAAATCTAAAGGACTATGCTGTCAACAGAAAGAGCAAAGGACAATGGGCGATTCAGGATTTGAGCAGGATTAAATCACTAAAAATGAGTAGCAGAATGAAATTTAGGCATTGACAGTGAGAAGAGAAATGATTAGGTATCAGAAATGAACTGAAAGAGACTAAGTGCTTTTGGTGAGCTCACAGGATACACCAGGAAGTGCTCGAAACAGAAGGCACGATGGCACCGAATCTAAGAACCGACGCTCTGACTGTAAACTCATAAGGTGCTCTAATAACAAAAGAATAAAACGCACAGACTGACGCAATAAAGCCACAACAAGAATCACTGGCCCTCTTCTTATCAACGAAAAAACCACAAGAACTCAAATCCTACCCTCAGGATAATCACACAGTAATCCAATCCAATGGATAGAGTTCACAAATCTCAACAATTTTTAGAGACATTTACATGCTCTGAGAAGTCAGCCCTATTACTAGTGTAGGTAGGAGACACTTGAGGATTTAAGAACGGACTGAACCAAAGGGAAGCTTTTTGAACTGAGGGTACCGCAATTAATACTTTTACCTTGAGAAAAGGCAACAGAGATTAAGGGTCAAACCCAAATGCTCCAGTGTGCTGGAATTGCACATTTTATACAAAAAAATAAATGTCTGCCCGTGGCAGTGGCCCCCACCCCCCCTGCATCATGAGAAGACGAAGGTACAGGACCATGGGTCACAGTTCAAGCTGTAGCTCAACAGGTTCAACAAGAAAAAAGCTACTTCATTTAATATATTTATATATATTTATATAAAATGTTTGGTTGTCCTTAACTGGAAAAAAAACTATTTAGGGAAAAAGTACCCCTCACACAGTGATCTGCATACATTTAATTCCAGTTTTTTGTAACTGTTATAATTATTATTATTACTAATATTAATACTCTTTACCTTTATTTTTTTGTCTTTTTTGTCTTATAAAAGCTACACATTTTTCTACTGGGTTTTCTATTTGTTAGTGTTTTATAACTTGTTTAACTTAAAAAAAAAAACAAAACTACTGATCTAACAGAAGTGGTATTAGGATTTGCTTCTGGTTATTTTTGCTCCGCATCTGTTCTTATCTTTAGATGTATGTTTTTGTTTTTTTGTTTTTTTTTTCTTGGGGAGGGGGGAGAGGGGGTGAGTAATGAACAGCGAGTCCAAGCCCATCGCTTGGTTTCCATCTCCCTGCACGGTGAACCTTCTCTTCCCTGTTCAAATGCGCCTTCATCTCAGGAAAAACAGACTCTGGATTGATGTCAGCAGTGCCAGTTTCTTAATAAACCTATAGCTCTGTTAGAATAACATTTCACAAACAATACTGGCACTTTTGTAATACACATGGAAATATGCCCTCTGTTTTCATTTTATCTCATACCGTTTTGTCCTAAAGGCGCCAGCATTATGTACAGTAGTTAGACTGCATGACGCCAATGCCATCTAATTTATGTATAATAACCTTCTTCTTTACACTTCTGCAGTTTTTCTTTCTATCCATAAATCAGATCAATGACCGTCTTCATACCACGTTACTAGGCACTAATGTTGCTCTTAAGAAACACACGGTTCTCGAAATCACACTTGGAATACATCAAAGCCAGATGGAAATGGGACAACTGGGTCATGTGCAAGTGAAAAGCATGTCTGCAAGTTAAGGTAAATGAGCGCACTCAGGGCTTCCAGCTGCGTGGTTCTCTGCACCATTGTCTTGGTTTGGGACCACAGGTGTAAAATAGGGCATCTTTGCCATGAGGATGTAAGTGGTTCTCACAGACACAACTGATCGCTCAGTGCTTAATGAATGTGGACAGGCATCATGCACGCTTGCAGTCAAGTGGCTCACAGTGGCAATAAAGGTGCCCGCCTTTTTATGCGTGCCCTTCGAAATGCCAAAGGCAGCTTTGTGACTAATAGAACCAGTTCTAGATTGGCCCTATGGAATGTATTCACAGATAAATTCTTGCTTAGTTCCACAGGCAGGACTGCTTCTCCTGAGTTGGAGTGGTATGGTCCATCTGAACTCACAGCACTCTAAGCTGTCCATGTTGGAAATACTGATATGGAAATGGAAAATACTTTTACGATAACAGTTATAGCTCTACCTCAATGCCTGGCAGGATTTTTGAACAGAAGGCTGTTTCATGAGTCCATGTTCTTCTCTGGCACCAGTGTGGCCTTTCCAGCAGCAGACCTAATGCTCACTCTTCCAGCAAAGCATATTTTATTGTGTGAATTCATTTCTGTGAAAAAGAAGTTGTCTCCCTGAGGAAAGACATATTCAGACCAAATTTCTGTTTTATTTTTAGTTAAATTAATTTACCTTATACTGCTGAATACTGAAATTCTAATGGCTACTTTGACAGAAGTGACATTCATCTTCTACTTTTGTAACTATTTACTCTAACACTACCCTTTCCTTCAGTTAAAGGGGCCTCTTCTATATCGCAAGTGCTATGTGAATCAGAATGATTGGTAAAAGGATAAGAAACATCCGTTTAAATCTAGGAGGAAAAACTCAAGCCATGCAGCTTGTGTTTCTCTTCTGTGCCCATTTACAGGGATCACATTTACCACCGTCTTGGAATTGATGGTTGATAATTTGTCAGGAACGGCCAATGGAATATTGGGATTGCAAGTGGTGAGAATGATGTCATCACAAAGTGGAAGCTTTGGAATTGTACTAAGGCCAAACCTTTTCTGTTTTCTCATCTGAACTTCTTTGTATCACACGATCAAAGCTGTCCATGCAGGACAAGGGAAAGGACATAGTTGCTGATATTTCTATCATGAATTCTCCAGGATTCCCTCATACATTAAAAAAAAAAAAACAGACAGCAAAACTTGAAATTATGAGCAAAACCTTGTCATCCATATTCTTTCTTATGTTTTTTTTACTTATCTGCTTTCTCAACTCTCTCCCTATTCCCTCTCACAGCTTCTTCTCTCTCTGGTTAATTGGCCGCACCCCTCTCTACCACAGGGGTGCTCTCCTCAAACCCTAAGGCTGGGGAATGGATTACTGTTCCCTCAGTCTTGGGCGAATCACCTAAACTACTGCTTTCTGCTTCCTTGTCTCCTTCCATCTCTTCCTCTTCCTCTTCTTCATCCTCTTCTACTTCTTCCTCCTCATCGTCACACTCATACATGCTTCGGACAGTTGTAGAATCAGGGTTAGTTTCAGCGGTTAAGTTTGATTTCATCTTGGCTCTCGGCCCTTCCCGTAAGCAGCCATTAGGTCTCGCTACTGCGCTATTGGCCCAGCCGTCATTCCTCCAGGACTTCCACAGCACGACGGGGTCCGTCCCAGGATGAAGGGCTGGTTTTGCGACCTCTCTGTGGGTCCAGGTCTCCCCCGTCGAGCTCCTTTTGCGTCGGGACTTGCTGGTGTGGTTGACCTGCAAGTGCATCGCCATCAGCTCTGCGGAGGAGGTGCGGAAGGGACAGAAGAGGCACTGGTTCAGGGTGACTGCCCCTCCATCATCTTCTGAACCCTGGCCTGGGGAGGGTCGACGGGAAAGGTCCAAAGGCTCAAATCGCTCCAGTGGCCCTCGGGGCCTGCTGCCTTCCATTTGGCCATTGGTGGGGACCATGCGGCTGGTGCTTGCTGGTTTACGGCGAGACACCTTTGTCAGCTTGCCATGAGGACCTTCCCCACCCCAGTTGCCCTCGGATGCCCCCAGGTAAAGTCCCCCCATGACCCCAGGAATGTAATGGAAGTCCTCCGCCTCCCTGTGCACTCCCTTACCGCTGCTCCTTTGGGAACCCCTTCTCTCTCTGCGCTCTGATGGACCTGCATGCCACGGCTGAGCGTGCTTGGGTGACTCCACCCTCCTAAAGGAGCTCTGGGAGGAGGTGGAGGTGGAACAGCGCTGCTTGGAGCCATGCTGACCATAAGGGCCTCCAGAGGCTGGTGTCAGGGCGGCATTTCGTGTCGGGGCTGCATTGGAGGTGTTGGTGCCCCCTGAAGAGCTTCTCTGTTCCCGGTGATGCCTCTGTAGGTGGTATTTCAAGGAGCCGGACTGGGTTCCAGCATAATCGCAGTGGGGACATTTGTACGGTCTCTCCCCTGTGAAGACCCAAATGTGGCTGATTCAGGTACAGTGTATGGCGGGAAACACCCAAACATCCTGCACTAGGCTAACGAACATGTAAGATGGCTTCATAGCTGCAAACTGCAGAACTGTACTCATAACTAATGCCCACAATTCGGCCAACACCACCTTCTCATTTAGTAATGACTAAATGTCTTAAATAAAAGTATATCACGTGAAAAATGCAGTAAATAACTAAATACACAAAACATTACATTCAACCAGTCTGCATATAGCCTTTAGCAGCATGCAATAATACATTATAGACACTAGATGGAAGCAGAATGCTTGATTTTCTTACAGGAAACCTTGCATTTTTAATTTTTAATCACAGCACCATCTTTGTTATCATAATCATTAGAATATTATCATCTATATCATCGAAGACCAAATCAAAGACCGCACTGGTGTGTTTTTTTTTTTTTTTTCTACCGTTAGGTGTGGAAAAGAAGGTGAGGCACTCACCAGTGTGCACACGGAGATGCACTTTTAAGTGGTGGGAGGAACGGAAGGCTTTGCCACAGTAAGGACAGTCCTTCACCCCTGTGCCTCTTACCCGCTCCTTGGGGCCTGCAGGCTGACCAGAGGAGATGCTCCTGAGACCATTCTCAACTGAAATAGAGTGACACACGCCAGCCCCAGGTTAAAATCACGACAGCGTGCCGGAGAAGGCTGAAAACAATTAGCTTTGAAAGAGATACAGATAAAGGGATTGTAGGCGACATTACAGCAGTAATTCTGACACCTTGGTAGTGTGACATCATAGCGTGGAATCCTCCAGCAGCCACTGTACCCACAGCCGTTCCCGTCGCTTGCTGCTGGCTCCCTGGGGCCTTGGGGATGTCTACCCTCCCCTCGCTGCCTCCCCTTGCTCCTCTTTCTCCTCCGCTGCGCCTCCTCCCGCTGTCCTCCCTCTTTGGCGGCCTTTGCGTATGGACTCGGGCGTGTGCCACAGCCTGCTGCAGGCTCCGGAAGAGCTTGCCGCAGTCGGGGCATTCCCACGAAGCCCCTGGCGGCACTTCCCTGGACATGAGCCCCCCCAGGTAGGCCCGCACTTGCTCTGCCTCGCCGGCCACTGAGCTCCTGTGTTTGCGCTGCCTGGGTCTCTGCTGTTGCTGGTGCTGCTGTTGCTGATGCTGGACCTGCTGGGCGGCCGCCAGGCTGTGGGCCACCATGTGCCACACGGCCGCCTGATCCCCCAGTCCGCCTCCTCCCCCTCCCCCGCTGCTCATCTCGGCTACCTGCGCCACAGCTTGAAGCCTCTCCATGCAGCTGGCAGCACCTCCGTCACCTGGCAGCCCCAGGTATCCCAACAAGGAGACTTTAGCTGAACCTCCTGCCTCACTGCTCCCTGCTGCAGCCAGCTTAGCGAGGGCTTCCCTTTCTGCCCTTCCTCCTCCTCCCCCTGCTTCACCTGTACCTCCTGCTCCGTGAGCCAGGAGTACACTCGAGTAAAGCGTCCCCAAAGCCTGGCCTCCAGTGGGAGTTTTGGTCTGGTCATCGGACACTGTGCCACCCAGGCCAGTTTTAAGCCCTAATTTGTTGAGGTGCACCTTCATATGGTTCTTCAGGAACCAGGGTTCCTTGAAGCCACGTCCACAGACCTGGCATTTATGGTCAAGAGAGTCCTTGTGCTTCCGCATGTGGCCCTTGAGGAACCAGGATTGGGTGAAGCGCTGACCACAGGTCTCACAGCAAAATGCTGGAGGCGGGGCTGGGGCCACAGCAGAGGCGGCGGGGGTCGGCTCGCTTTCACCGACCTCCAGCGGGGACATGGCTGGGTGGCTCTCCTGCAGGTGCGAAGCCAGATCCTCTTCTCTGCTGGCTGAGAACGGACACATGGTGCACTTGTACGGGTTGTGGAGGATGCGGACGTGCCGCGACAGTTCAGACGCTGTACGGAACTTGCCCTTGCAGGCATGGCACCGGAAGGCAACGGAGGCGGAAGAGCCGACATCATCTGTGGAAGCAGTGGTGACAGGGACAGCTTCTTCCATGAGAGGTGGGGTCAGCTGCGCGGTCTCACCAGCTGAGATGAGCGGGCTAAGGGTAGAGAGGGTCTCGCTGGTTCCTGGTGAGCTTACGGAGCACCCCTCCGTAGGGCTCCGATTTGCTGGCTCTGGTGCTCGACTCTGGCTGTGGTGGCCCTTCAGGTGTACGGCAAGCGAGGCCCGACTGGAAGCCCGGAACCCGCAGCACTGGCAGACGAAAGAGGCGCGCTCCCGTTCCAAGATGTGAGCACGAGCGTGCAGGGATAGGATGCTGTTGAAACGGAACCTTTTCCCGCACACCTTACAGGGGAACTTGAGCGCAGGCGACGTCACCTGTGTCCCTGCTCCATCCCCCCCACTCCTTTCACCCTCCTCCCCACTTGGACGGCCGTTGTGGAAGAGCTGTAGGTCCAGCTCATCACTGCAGCTGGGGTCCTGGGTAGAGGACAAGGCCAGCTCCAGAGCCCCGAATCCTGGGAGTGCTTCCCTCACGGGAGTGGGTTCCAGGTGCATGTCTGGAGGGCTGTTGTCTGGTGAAGGACTCTGTGCCTCCTGGTCTCCTGGGAACAACGCAACTGCAGGGGTGGGGGAGGGGGGTGCAGAAATTTCCTTTTCTTCATTCTCGTCTTCCTCATCCTCCTCATTGTCTTCCTCGCAAGGAAAGGAGGAGAGCTGAAAAGGTGGAGGAGAGCAATTGTGGAGGTCCAGAGGACTATGGTCCAAGGATGGAAGTGTAGGGGAAGTTGGGAGGGGCTCACAGGAGAGAGCCAGAACAGACTCTGGGGGTGAATCCATGCTCTGCAAGAGTGAGGAAGACAACGTGTGAGAAAAGAGAGGTAGATGACAGAAAATTCATAGTCAATCAAGTTTCACAAGATACTATTTTGTTACTTTGTGTGTATCTGCTCACATCGCAGTGCCAAAGAATTCATTGCATCATTACATTACTTCATTCACTGCATCTTTCTTACACTTACAACCAGCAGTAACTCTGTCAGCTTCAAACATGTTGAGAGCTTTTACTACGAGGGAGCATGTGGGTGATCTCACCAGCAGTGCTTGTGTGCCATACTTTAGTTGCTCTACTGGGTGTGGAAAAGCTGTTACAGTGCTTGGTCCAGTTCCTCAGACCACCTCCAACAGTGTTCTGTAAATTTCAACACATGATCGGCATCATCATCATTATACTTTCATCACCTGTGTCACTGCAATCATCATTATTCATCACCTGTGTCACTGCGATCATCATTATTCATCACCTGTGTCACTGCGATCATCATTATTCATCACCGGTGTCACTGCGATCATCATTATTCATCACCTGTGTCACTGCGATCATCATTATTCATCACCGTTATCGTGATTCACCATGGATTTGAAATGATCAGCATCACTGCTCCTAACAGCACCGTCCTAGTAGCCACTGCGCCTCCATTTCATAGCAGATAACGAGCTACTCGAAACTTATACAATCTCCGCTGGCCTATAGGAACAGGGCAGAGCAGGACACAGTCTGTCCCAAACAGGATGGGCGCCAGATGTTTTCACTTCCCTACACACCCTTCCTGTTCACACACAACAGCGCGCCCCGAGTCGGTTCACGCTAAGCGCGCCGGGTCCCTGACGCAGCACAAGGTACACAACCACACACCACAGACACAGACAGAGACGCGGCAGAAATAAAATCGCCGCACAGGAACCTGCAAACTTCAGTTCACAGGGGGAGACTTGTCCCTGAACTTGGCTTAATCATGTGCATCTGTACCGCTAAGTGTGTCATCACGGCACAATCTGTAACAGTGGACTAACGAGGCGAGGGTGACCAATGCGTAACGACTGTTCCTGTTCTAATGACTCCTTTGTAAAATAATCATTGCCATATTTCAGCTGGTGTGACCGAGATTAGCGGTCTCGCTCGGCAGCTGAGAATGTCACGTACACATACGCACAAGCGCGCATTAAATGCACGCACGGCACCCACGTTCCAGCACATGCAGAGCATGCCCACAAATTAAGTCAGGTGGGTTTTAGAGAACCTGTTCTCTGGATGATGTCATGCTGTGTAGGTAAAAGTTTATAATCACCAGGAGAGGGCTAATGCCAAGGTACCCATATTGAGCTGAGCAGATCGCAGTGACACTGTAATACTGCGCTCTAACATTTTGGCATAATCATGACTCTTGAGGATCGACAGTATCAGTCACACACTCTCGTTCTCTCTCCCTTGCCTCCATTTTTTGCTCGCTCAATCTGCTGTTATTGTTCCATCTTTTCGCCCAAAGTTGCTCTCCTTCTGTTTTTCTGATTCACACTCTTCCCATCCCCCTCTCATTCTCTCGCTCGCCCCCCCCCCCCTCCATTATTCACTCATTCTCTTTCATTCTCTCTCTCCCTCTCCCCGCTGACTGCAGTGCCAGTTGGCCCCGTGCCAGGGAATGCTGATATCAGCTGGTAGATTGGGCCTGCCAACATGGCGAGGAAGGGAGAGAAAAAGACAGGAAGAGGGGCGAACGAGGAAGGATAAACAGGGGCAGAAGAGAGAAGACGGGATCAATTATGCGCGCCACAAAAATGGTGAAGAGAAGAGATGGAGATTCAGCTGAGACATGATTAACTCAAAGAACCTCCTCCGAGAGTAAGAATGATAAGAGACGGCACATGCAACTGAAAATAGATGGGTGTGGACTGAGATTTCCCTAATAAGAAGAATTGTGTCGCTTGTGCGATACTGGTCCACTTGCCGTACTACTCCTATACCCATCAATGTGCCTTTTCTGGTTCTCTGTGCCTCTTGGGCCTGCACTTACCTGATGTGACCATGCCTTTCCCATATTATTGTTTATTCTGATGTCCTGCCAATGACCATGTTAGAATTTCTTTTTTTTTTATTATCATACTGCTTAGGTACTGATCATAGCCAAATACAGCGTCGAAAAATGCTGAAAATGGAAATCCAAAGCGAAGAAAAGGTGCCAGACAGGGAGGGGGTTGAATGAGAGAGGAGGAGACCCAACCAGATACAATGCATCTGTCTGTGCATAGCGAACGACAGGGAGACTACACACACAATCATATGTAACAGAGTCAAGCAAATAAATGCGGCATTCGTTTTGTGATTTTGTTGCAGTGCTTGAGTGTGGGTACAGGGGACGCTATGTCCAGGATTGTATTTGCACCTGTATGTGTGTTGGGGAGTTACTGTGGATTTGTGTGCATCAATAGCTTTACGTCGGATGTGTAATTACGAGATGGGCTTACAGTCAGCGCGTGGGCATGTGTGTGTAACTTTACGGTGGGTGCGTAACCACACGCGTTTGCCCATGCCACGTGCGCATGTGTGACAGAGGCAGTGGAGACAGAGAACACGAGGGAGTGTGTGTGTGGGTTTATGGTGGGGTCTAATTCGAGGCTTGTGGTTTTCTGTCATGGCCGCACAGCGGACTTCCACACAGACGGATTTCATTTCCTGTACTTCACCTTTCCCTGAACCCTCTCTCTCTTTCTCCTCTTCTCTTTTCTGCATGTGCTCCGTTTAATCTCACCCTGTCCCTTTTCCCTTCCTTCTTCCCAAGGCGATGCTCTGCTGCACCAGGATGGCCCTACATCTTCAAAAAGTGTTTGTATTGTTTAGAATTCAGGAACTGATACTTTTAAAATACTCCTCAAAAATGTTTTAACATGTTTCAAACTTTACAACTGGACTATTCCTGGACCACCTGCTGCCACTGGCAAGCCCTGATCAAAATTAGTCTGAAAGGTGCCAACTTGTATCACCGTGCAGTAAATGAAATGGGTTAGTAGTTATTTACAGCAAAAGATAATATAAATATTGTTTAATATAAATGTGCAAGCACCACTGACGGACAAAGCATTTCTGTTGTTTGGTGTGCACTGAAATTCCAATGCAAATTTCTAAGTATAGATTCCATATTCCTATCAGAAGTACTTTCCATTGCATCGCCTGGTATTCTGGGAAATATACATCCTAAAGATCTTATATGTAAAAATAAAGAATACTTCAGCACCTTTCTAAAAGGTGAAATTGTAGACTTCTGGTAAAAGTTCAACTTATGTTATGTTGCATGTCAAAATGCCAATCCTACACTTTTTCAAGTGTAATATCAGTAATGGTACACGTGGTAAACCATACCGTACCGCTCCAGAAACACATCTGACTTTAACTTCTCCTTCATCAGTGCTATCCTCCATCATTGCACATGCCAGACACCATGTGGCAAAACCCATGCACATTTAGAATGAATCAAGCAGTGCTACAATAGGCTTCTCTCATAACTCTATCAGAACTCTTTGTTTTTTGCACCAATCAAAATCATTTTATTTGGTTATTTGGTATAAAAATCATTGCTGTTTCTATTAATAAAATTAATAATTAATAAAATTATTACTAATGTTAAGAGACATGCATTGTTTGTTACTGTTGCTTGATACAACAAAAGTTGTCTCCATTTAATCTTTCTGTAAGTGTATTTATTTAGGTATTTGGTTTTGGGATTTTTTAAAATGTATTCATATAGTATCATTTCTTACCTTTGGTCTTTTCTGCTGTATGTCATTCTTTTTGTACAAGATAAAACTTAAATATAGACACAAGTAGACAGACAGACAATCAGATAGATAGATAGATAGATAGATAGATAGATAGATAGCCGAGCCCCGCCCCCTTGCACGCGCCTGTTAGTCCACTTTCATCCGCCACTTGAAACAAAACAGGTTCAAATAGATTTAAAAAATATATATATATTATTACATTTACAAAGTTAGAGACCTAAGCAGTTTGTTAAAACTAAAAATCCACCTGTGTGCTGTGTATACTTCTTTTTTTAGTAAATAACAATGTATATAAAAGTACCCTAAATCACGAAGTAGTGAAGTGAAAAACGATGTGTAAATTGAAAAGCAAGACGTATGTGCTTAGAAAAGTTGTGTTATTTATGATTTTATATGTTATGGGAGTGTCTCCAGGCTACACAGATGACATGTCTGTTTCTTATCTCGAGAGGAATTTCCTCCGCGGGTGCCTGATGTGCGTCAATAACGTGCAACCATTTTCAATCCCTTTCTCCCCCTCTCTTCGCGGCCATCTCAATTAAAAAAAAGGCACATTATTGAAATAAATAACTACCAAAATCACTTACAACACACTTTCATTTCCAGACACTGAGAAAACCGCTTAAACCGGATCGTTGTCCCTTTTTAACTCGTTTAATTAATTTCGCCATATATTAATTGTAACGTTATACGGATAAAGCTGATATTACGAACAGAATATATTTTTTCAGTTAAATAGCTAGCGTTGTAGCCTAAATTATAGTTCGACATGCATATTTTAACCTTCTCGGTTTCTTTATATATTGTAAGAGAAAGATTAGTAGGGGACGACACGAGTATGGGAAGTGAGAAAAAGTGCCATCATGGATTTCATTTTGAATGTCTGACAATCTCTCCGCCCTCTCAAAACTGCAATGTTCCGTTCGTATTTTCTCCCCTTAGACAACAACAGAAAATCGAACTAAACAACCCACTCAACACACTGTTTCTCCGTTATGTTGTTTAAAAACTGCTACAATTGCAAACTGGTCACTTTTAGTGAAAGGGACTTAACCAAGAAAGATGTTCTACAGCTCAGAAGAGGTGACGTTAGGACATGCAGACCAGTAGTAATAGTAGTAATTACAGCAGCAAGAAGTAGTAGCAATAATGTGATAATGGCTGTTTACGACCCAAGTTAGCGGAGACTACCTGGTCCAGTAGTACTGTAGGCTACGTCTCAGCTGAAGAGAAATCTATTTAACGCCGTCTTGACACGTTTCTAACAAAAGAACCAGCTTGTCAACTACACTGTTTTACTCGCGCTTTGGGTGGCACTACTAAAAATCGCAATATATATTGTCTCGTTGTTTATATTTTTGGAATAGTGTCACTGAAAAATGACGAAGAAACATTACGACG
>JAABNX020000017.1:14291945-14303962 GCA_015163995.2 Mormyrus lacerda | reverse complement strand
AAGAGGGAGGGACAACAAGAAAGAGTCAGAGAGAGAAAGAGAGCAAAGATGACACAGGAAGGAAGTAGAGATGAGTCAATATTGTCAAAAATTATGAAACATTATACAAATGATTTAGAATATTATTTATTGTGGATATTATGAATATTATTACAGAATTCATTTATCATGGTTGCCGTTAAAAATGTTCTTGAAATTCATGTTCTGTGAAATTAGTTCGTAATAAAATTTTAAATGAGTGCATTTGTCAGTGTATCAGTAGGGCAGGGGTGAGCAATCCTATCGAGAGAGGGCCGGTGTGTCTGCGGGTTTTTGCTGCAACTTCCTAATTAGATTACTAATTAGAGGGCTGATTGGCTGAAGAGTCCTCACACTTCGGTTTGAACAGCTGACCTATCAGTTATCCCAGTTATCAAAATCTTGCGTGCACATCAGCCCTTCGTGCATATGATTGTCACCCCTGCAGTAGAGACTTTCTGGTAGGTTAGATAATAACAGGCTCTATTTGGCTATAGTTTATTCTTTTAAAATTTACAACTCTTTTTGTTGAATAAATATTGAAATATATGTCTAAAATAATGCAAAAATAAATATATGTTTCAAATAATGAAAAAATAAATATATGTCTAAAATAAAAAAAACCTTATAATAGAAAAATAAATTAGTTGATATAAATATTATTTACCGCCAATATAATTAGTTGTGATTTATCCATTCTCAGTTAAGTTTATAATTTATTTGTTCAGTATTTTTTTCTGTATGGCCTCACTGAGCCAATCATAACCATTTTCATACTTGCTTACTCATAGTGGAAATGAAAAATTTACAATAAACAAGGCGGACAAGCGGAACAAGAACTGGTCACTAAAGGACACTTGACTTCTGCTGTTTGAAATACTTCGGATTTCACAGAGATGGTAGCAGAAGAAAGTTATTTGTCGACACAGCAACAAGTGTAAGTGACTGATTATGCAGCTGCTGTTAACATTATATGTACATTTAGGTTGTCATTAAAATATTCTTAAAATGTATGGCCTGTGAAATTAGCTATAAATAAAATTTTAAATGAGTGCATTATCAATGTAAAAGTAGAGATTTTCTGGCAGGTTAACTAACTAAAACGTGACCTACTAATTTTGCCTTTACAAGTAAAGACGACTACTGGAAGATAATAACAAGCTGTATAACTGGTGGCTATAGTTTATTTTGCTTAATCTTTCACCTTTTTCTTTGTTTTATAAATATCACAATGCTCATCATAAATATCTTAAAATATCGCGATTGAGGGCCCTCAATTTTTTTATTGTTTTTAATTGTTTATTGTTTAACTGTAGTTTCAAGGCTAGGATTAGGGCTAGGGCTATCCTTTAAGATATCCTTTTGCGGCAAAGTTTTGTATGTACATAAATTAAAGAAGTCAGAGAATTTTTGTTAGAATAGTGTTGCTAAAACTAAAGGATTCAAGCTACCTTTTAATGTTTTATGTTATCCATTTACAGCAATGAGCAATATCTCATTTTGTGTGGAAATTAATAAATATTTTAATTTTGTGTACAGGTAATTTATCATTATCTGTACACGACTGTGTGTGTGTGGTGGGTGTGGAGTTAATAAAATATTATTTGAATAACGATTGTCAAAATTTGACTAGCAATTCTGCCTGAAATATCCATCTCTAGAAGGAAGTGGCAATGACGTATATCACCATGGTAACTATGACAGCACTGGGTTTCTGTGAGGGAGCACGTGCATATACTATACAGCACCATGTAATTACGTAGCGATCATGTCTATGTTATACACGACGATACTCTTGTTATGCAACAATACACGATTGTACTGTGCATGACAAGAGTACGAGTCACAGGATCTAGGCTTATGTAACGGGCATCATGTGGCATGTGTCACAAAGGGGCAGTGATTCTGTGACATTCCTGTAAACAGGAGATTACCGAGTAATGGCATGATAGCAGGAGAGGACGCGGGATAGCTCCTCCTTGCTGTAACCGTCATTTGGGACCTGCATGATGATGAGAGGACGCCCCAATCTGTCTGCCGTACCTGAGGAACGAGAGAAAACTGACAGGAGTCTAGAAAAAACAAAGTGAGGTAAACTGATGCATGTTACAAATGACTTACTGCCGCACACTGTACCAAATCAAAGTCATTATAAGATAGTAGTACAGTCCGTATTCTGCACCTGTCACGAAATAATACTGATATTATCCTTACCTACACATACCTACTATTAGAAAACAATAATATGCACTTAATCTTACTCAGTAACACACATCCTACCCTACTCGCCTAGTAATATTAATAGGATAGCAATATGCATTTTACCCTGTTTGCCTATCATTAGCGGTCGGTAACCAGTATCACTTTTAGCCAATGTGGAACCCTAGGTGGCCTTCACTGCCTGTGCCCCCACTGTACAAGGCAATGTAAAACTGGCTGGCAAGGTAGCACCCTCACAGATGTTGGCACACTGGACACCAATGTCGCCCTGTAGGATTGACCAGCCCTGTAACACGCATCTTACCTGACTCAGCCATCATTAGACAACGGTCACCAGTCCCTATGGGATTTTGTTTTTTTTTGTGACCGTAGCGACCAAAAATGCTTGATTTTGCAGCAGCTTTTCTCACAATCTGAGATGCAACACAGTGCTTTTTTTGTGGAAAATTTGATGAATTGCCAAAATTGCATGCTAAGAAATTTGATTAGTCAGTCCTGCTACAACGTGACTGCAATAACCTCACCTTCACTAAAATCGCATAATAAAATACACATATCCAGTGGGGAAAATAAGGTTAGGGGAATGTAACTCCAAAACTTAGTAACCAATGCCAAACAAAATTAATTAAACAATAAAAGCAGTGATACCAGTGGCATGTAATGTAACTATGTGCATTTTAAATAAATAATAATTATAATAATAATAATAATTGATCCCACTTGAGGTCATGGGGGGTCCCGGGAACAAAGGGTGCAGTTGGGAACCAACCCTGGGCAGTTGCCAACACGTCACAGGGCGCACACACTCACACAACTACAGGACCAATTTAGACTCTCCAATCAACCTATCCTGCATGTTTTTGGACCGTGGGAGGAAACCGGAGCCCCTGGCAAAAACGGGGAGAGCCCAGGAGAGAACCCAGGACCTTCTTGCCACTCTAATAATACATGAATACATTATAATACAAACACCTTCTTTGGGTCTCACAGGAATTGCCTAGTAACCGCTTCCACTGAACGTGCAGAACTCACTAACGTGTCGATTGCCGAGAGTCCAGAATAGTGAGCCAGAGCCCCCACGCGGCCAGGCAGGGACACGCGGCACAAAGGCAGCGGATTGCGGTATGCGGAGGGCAATGAAGACGACGTGGCTACAGAAGGTGTATGAAAAGCAAATGCAAACGCATTTAAAAAGGTTGCCCTGTGTTCTTATATAATTTGTTAAAAAATATTTGAATCTAAGATTCTGACATGCGCAATGGGTAGACGTACAAAAATTTTCATTCTTTTAGATTTTGAAACTAGTTTATTATTTATTAAAAACAGTTGGCTAAAAAACAATTAGCTTATATCAGTAGTTGTTTTTGTGTGCAAGTAGTGTTTCTTGCTAAGATCATGTAGCATGGTTGCTCACATAGTGCGTTAGAACAGATTCACAGTGCGATACCACACATTATAGCAAGACTGACTTTATATATTAAATACTCTTTTAGTTCGAGTTAGTGAAGTTGTGTAAAATAAAAATAAATATCAAATAAAAACAGTCAAATATATTAATTAAAAAAGTGCATAGTCCCATTTCCAAAGTGCCTTTGTAGCCATTTTTTATGCTTTGTGGCAGAAAAGCAATTGTCCAGACTTGCGTTTTACCACAATGTTGCAAAACACTTTGCCCCCAATTCCTGAATATTTTGCACGGCCTCTGGCAGTAATTTTTTCTAGTAAAAGAGAGCTGTTCACTGTGGTCATCTTCCATGCAGAATAGCCTAGCAAAAAAAAAACAAACGTGTACTGCGATTGCGTGACCTGTCATGCACCAAATGCTCGCATTCTGCTAAATTGGCCATTTATTGTGGCAAAGTGAATTTGAAAAATCACAAGCTTCTGCAAATATTGTGGAGGAGTTTGCTTGATTTTGCATTCATTTCTGCTACCACGGAATTGTGAAATCCTGGAGGGACAAAGTAGGCCTGACACACAAGTAACATACACCTTAGGGACATCCTGATTATTCCGAGTTCAGCGTCCGTGGGTCAACAAGAGAGGGTCTTGTGTTTCACTTCTTTGATGAAACACAGTCTTCATTGTATGAGAGCACCACATTGGGCTGTTTTTTTCTCATTTTCAAACTTTTTTTCAAACAAAAAGAATTTTGGCCATCGAGCAGGCAGTGTGTGGCCCAGTGGACTGAGCCTCTGTGCCTGGGATCTGAAGGTTTCCAGCTCGAGCCTGACTTCAGCAGAATAACCACATGAGCAAGGACTTTAACCCCTAGATCATCGTAATCACCAAGAATTTTAGACACACCCATATATGTCTTGGTACAGCTTTTACAAGTAAGCATGTCCATTAGCAAAAGGCAGACATAATACAACGGGTACTTTAGAAATCTGTGCACCTTGCCACTTAACAGAAAACACTGATTTTAATTAATGTGGTGGTGTCGTACAAAGGAGACTGATTAGTTAAAAAAGTGAAATACAAGCACGTCCCTTGTTGACTCAGGGACATGGTGGACTTGGGAAAATCAGGACGTGCTGCATCTTACCATACTTACTCATCATTAGGGGACAGCAACATACATCTATCCCAAGTCATCCATCATTAAAGAACAATTATTAGAAGACAACAATACATACTTTAACATTATAGTACAATTATACAGTGGTATGCAAAAGTTTGAGCACCCCTCGATAAATAACATATTTTGGTCATTTTTTTAATGGAAAAGATGTACGCAGTCTCTGTAAGAAATGGAAAAAATGCACCAATATTTTCACCAAACATTAATGCATACTTTTTATGTCATAAATTGAAAAAAAGATAAAAATTATTATTGTGGAACTCTGCAAAAGTTTGGGCCTTACATAATCAGTACTTAGTAACACCTCCTCTTGCAGAAATAACAGCTTGCAAAGGCTTTTTATAGCCAAAAGTCTTTCAATTCTCATACTTCTCATACCACTTGGCACGACTATATTATTACAATTAAATGTATTAATGCCCATCGATACCTTTCATTTTCAGAGTCTTACACAGCTGCTTTGAGGAACCCGTGGTTGTTGAATGTCCACAAGTGTGTGCACAAGGTTTGAAGAGTCAGTGTATTGGTAAACCTTTGAAATTGGCACCAGCGAACATTTACTAATGACAGCTGTTGCCATGCATCAGATCTAATGAGCTGATTAAGGTCTGAAATCTCTTAAAAAGAATCTGAGACTTTGGAACTCTTTTGGAACGTTTGCACAGTGCCACAATAATGTTTTTATTTTTATCTTTGTTCAGTTTATGACATAAAAAGTAACTACGCATCAATGTGTGCTGAAAATATTTTTTTCAAAAATGTTTTCCATTTCCTACAGAGACTGTGCTTACATCTTTTCAATTAAAAAATGACCAAATATGTTATTTATTGAGGGTGCCCAAACTTTTGCATACCACTGTACACACCTTACTATGAGTGTGGGGAAAATTGTTTCTGTTACAAATCATTATTTTTCGAGATGGTGATCCAAAATTTGCCACAAAATTTCACCAAAATCAATTTTTGAATACCAGTTTATTCGTAGATTATTATATACTGTATGTAATTACAGGGGTACATCAGTACTCAAACTAAAGTCGAAATTCTTAAAAGTCAAACCAACCAGTTCGAAAAAAAATGGCCTAGAGCTCGATCCTAATCTCAGAAGTCAAATGCCGATCTAAGATAACTTGTCCACGAGTCACACGTCACATCTCTCAGCGGAAACAAAGTGAAACGCTTCAGTCTCAGCTTCGCATTAGCTGTGATAGTATAGTGCATGTTTACACTAGCTGAATACATATATTTAGACAGTAAAAATACATTTAGACAATGATTATTATAATATAATAAAATATATTTAACAATAAAGATTTTCTATTCATTATTTTAATATCATTAACAATAAACCATTAATACATTAATTATAATAATATAGTCGTACTGAGCAGGGACGGAACGGAGACAAAGGCGCAGACGTCAGGATATCGGGGAATACGGGGTTTAATTACAGGTAAAGCAGGCAAAACGCAGA
This sequence comes from Mormyrus lacerda, assembly GCA_015163995.2. NCBI lineage: Eukaryota > Metazoa > Chordata > Actinopteri > Osteoglossiformes > Mormyridae > Mormyrus > Mormyrus lacerda. Next base: position 14,297,666 of record JAABNX020000017.1, on the reverse strand, counting down.
CGGTCAATACAATGACCGGGCTGGGGAAACAAACTGAAACACGGACTAAATACAGAGGACTAATGACAAGAAGCAGAAACCGCTGATGACACTGGGAATCCACACGGGGTTAATAAGGGGGCGTGGCACACGGAAGGATCGGACGATCGGGGCAGGGCACGTTGTTTTTTTTTGTTTTTTAACTTTAACATTGTTTGGATACATTTATTTTCTTACTTTACAAATTATTGTTAAAAGTGCTTAGATGTATTTGGTACAGTATATGCTCTTCTTGTTTTATCCTGTTTATTTTGTGCTTAAATGCTAAAAACAAAAAACATATTTAGGTGTAATTTTTTGGAGCTGGGAACAAATTAATTGGTTTTCCAGTATTTCGTATGGGGAATATTCGATCAGAACTCAAACTTTTTAGGATTCGAACCCGAGGTCTGAACGGATTAAGTTCGAGTTCTGAGGTACCAATGTCACATTTGGTTTTATCATAGAACTGCAAAAACAATATAGGAATAACTTGAAACCAAACATACAGTAAGGCAATGTGTCTGTCAATGTGTCTGAATAATAAGAAATACTATTTGCACAGTAAAGATAAATATGTTAAATAAAAATATGTCATGGATCTTTCAGAGGCTGTTTCTGCCTATCTCCAGTCATACACACATTCAGATGATGTTGTCTCAAATGAGTTACCACATTGGATGTGTTTCCAGGGACATATTAAAGTTTGGTGTAACAGAGCCAACTGAAAGTCTTGGTCTTATCAACAACTCTCTCTTTATAGGGCTGTTGTAATTTTTTTGGAAACCAAAATGTTCCCAAACTGCTGATTTAAGGATTTGGGAAGGTCTTTGAGCGATCCAGTATTTGCTTTAACCTAGTCACAGCCACAATTACCATAATATATTCCGTGTTGAAGATCTACTTGTGAATTTAGCTATTGCCTGTGTCAATTTTGATTATTCATTTCTTTATGCAAACTGAAAATGATGTAACTGAATGGCACATGACAAATAAGTGCACATTACAGCCATTGTCTTTATTTGGAATGTAGACCTGAAATGCTGTTCAGCAAGAACTATTTAAGAAAATCATGATACATATCAAATTGGCAAACAAATATTGATAAAATACCAATTTGGGAAGTCTATGCCAATTCCCACCCCTACACTTTAGTGTACTCGCTTGTCATTATAGTACAACAATACACACCTCACTCTACTCACCTGTCATTATAGTACAATAATACACACCTTACCCTACTCACCTGTCATTATAGTACAATAATACAAACCTCACCGTACTCATCTATCATTATAGTAGAATACACCTTACCCTACTCACCTGTCATTATAGTACAATAACACACGCCCTACTCACCTGTCATTATAGTACAATAACACACACCCTACTCACCTGTCATTATAGTACAATAATACACACCTTACCCTACTTACTTGTCATTATAGTACAATAACACACACCCTACTCACCTGTCATTATAGTACAATAACATACACCTTACCCTACTTACTTGTCATTATAGTACAATAACACACACCCTACTCACCTGTCATTATAGTACAATAATACACACCTTACCCTACTTACTTGTCATTATAGTACAATAACACACACCTTACCCTACTTACTTGTCATTATAGTACAATAACACACACCTTACCCTACTTACTTGTCATTATAGTAGAATAACACACACCTTATCCTACTTACTTGTCATTATAGTAGAATAACACACACCCTACTCACCTGTCAGTGCCAGTGTTTCGGACTCAAGGAGCCCGGTGTCCAGGTCTTTCAGCAGGTGAGGGGCCGCAGAAGAAGGATCTCCTGAGTGGTCAGATAACAATGTGCTTGCAGTGCTGCTTTCATCTGAATGTGTTTTTGATTCTATGGTTGGATCGTCTAAGAAATAGAAGATGTGCAATACACAAGTTAGAGAAGAGGATTCTACTGTTAATAAATCTACTGTAGATAGTGCAGGAAACAGGAAAGTCAAAATGATACACATTATATCGAGCACCAAAAAATGTTAGACATTCAACCATTTCTACAGCTGGATGTTCAGCTTGAACCTTCAGATTTTCCTTAGTCGGAACCAACCAATATTTAACCAGATATCCATTATCTAGTAGAGCAAGGGCAACATCATGCGCATAAAAACTCAACAAACAAACCTCCACCATTCTTTTTCATTTCCATTTCTTCAGTACCCCGATTGGCTGGCACTAACACTTCCTCCCTCTCCGCAGGAACATGCTCCTGTTGGTCATTTGCAGTGGGAGTTGGCTTAGATCTTGTGTCTTCTGGAGAAGTTTTATTGGGAAGCTTCTCAGGGGGCTGGTCTGGACCCTCATGACTGAGGCATCCAGTAGGCTTGATCTTTGCCCTGCCACCCTTTCCTTTCCTCTTCTTCCTACGGTGATGAAGGTAGACAGACTTTGGAATTCTTTAAATATATAAGATGGAGGTGTATTGACCTGTTCAGCGTTCAACTGTATTCCACCTGGGATTTATTTATGCCTTTCATTTGACAAGGTATCCATTTATTCTCATTTATTAGTAGCAGATAAGTTTCCTACCTGTGTGCTCGGAAGTCCGCCACCTTCACGTCTTTTTCCATGAGGGCGTCTTTATCCCTGAGAAGTTTCGCTTGCCCCTTCACTTTCAAAGCTGGGGCTGGCTGTGGACCTGTTTGAGGAGCAGGCTGTGACGATGGGTTTGTTTTGACAAGAGCTTCAAGACCAGGTTGATGGGAAGAAGTTGTGTTTTGCTCAGTTTGAAGATCATGTTGGGATGGTAAGCCTGCAGTCAAACTAGTTTCTGAACCAGGCTGAGAAAACAAGGTGTTGTTTGGCACAGTTGGAGTACTGGGATTCAGAAGTGGCTTTTCTCTGTTTGCCGGTTCTTCGTGCTGTGCAGCTCTGTCCATTTGAGGTACAGAACTGTCTTGATTTGTCGGACCTGTACTTGACTGCATGAGAGGTCCACGGCACTCTCCTGATGTGCCTTCAGCATTCCTTGCACCACTGTGAGCATCATCTGTAAGCACCTGAACATCCTCTATAGCACAGCTGGAATTTGACAGCTTGTCCTGGTCATTACTGTGCTCACCTTCAGGTTCCACATCAGGGCCTGTCTCGTCCCTCAGATTTCCACTAGATTCTGTCTCGGTCCTTCGTTGGTATCCGCATAAGGCCTCGGAGCTCCCAGAACCCTCCTTCTCCCTCCCAACTCCAGGCTTCCTCTCCTGTGTAAAGCCCACTGAAGGTAGCTGAGCTCCGCTTGGACCGAGTACATCCCGTCCAGGCCGATCCGTCTCTTTTAAGGATTGAAGGAGCGAGGGATCAGGGTTCCTGTCTCTTGGCAGATCAATCACTTGAGGGACAGGGCGTGATGTCATATCATCTACAGACGCAACTACCTGTCTACCCCGACTGGTACTGTTAGGATTCTCCTTATGTGAGGTGTTGCCAGAGGGCCTTGTGGCACCCATGGTGTCATGCTTGCCATGGTCCCAGACCTTTCCCCGCCGCAGTCTGACAGCCCGACCCCTCCGGCATAGTGGCAGGGTCTTTGTTTTGCCCGCCCCTTGCATTTCCAGGTACCGCTTAGGATCTGCCCCACCATCTGGACCCCCCCGCATCTCCAGCAGCTCCACATACTCGCCCCCAGGATCTACTGCATCGCCGTCTGGAGGCAGCTGTTCCTCTTCCTCCTCCTCATCCCAAGACAAGGAGTCCAGGTCACAGGAGGAGCCCCAGTCATGGCTAGTAGAGTCATCAGACTTGCCACTTTCATGGTAGAGGAATTTGGGATAGACCACATCTTCCCATGGGAGTCTGATAACTCCGTCACAGGTGCTGACCAGACAGGTGTCCAGCTTTCCAGCCCCTTAAGCGCGATACAACCATGGAAGGAGAGGAAAGAGTACTAATGTTAAAAAAAGAGCTGGTAGCTGATGGCTAACAGTATTCAGTGCATTATATCGTCAGTACTAAGTATCAAGTCATTACATTTTAAATGACCACAATCATCTGTGAAATTTCGATTTTCACGATGCTATTGTTAAAAAGTACTTATTAGTAAAAGCATATGAGTGCAATAAGCACACAATAAAACAAGATTAATCCACATAAACTACAGGCTACTGCTTATTAACTAATCCAGTAACCCCATAATTACCTATAATTACCTATACCTTATGCTATTATCAAAAAGTACTTATTAGTAAAAGCATATGAGTGCAATAAGCACACAATAAAACAAGATTAATCTACATAAACTACAAGCTACTGCTTATTAACTAATCCAGTAACCCCATAATTACCACCTTATACCTTTCTTGCCCGTAGAAATCCGTCCCAGTTGCATTCCAAAGGCTACCTCTCACCTCTCACGCAGCCCCGCTCCTTGTTGATGCTCTGCAACCACTCAGGGGTGAAAACCAGGGCATGCTGGGACTCGGGCACGAGGACCTCCTGCACATTACGCCCCCCCGGGGCCAGGCACTTGAGAGCCAGGCGAGGGCATCGTGTGGAAAAGGGCACCACCTGCAGGTAGAAATCGTTGCTGCGCAGAAGCCTCCAGTCCAAGGTGGAGAGCTGCACAACCACCTTCTCGCCTAGGCTGAGGGGCCAGCCAGAGTGCAGAAAGAGACAGCCCAGGTACTGAGCCTGATTAGGGAGGGAGACATAGACATTCAGAACCTGGCCCGGCTCCCATTCTCTATACTCACTGCCAAAACATTCCAGTGACCCAGTTACTTGCTCCCGGTCCTCTCTTCTCACAAAAGTCTTCAAAAACTCTATTGTCCATGTCATCTACTGTTATGAAGTATTATTTTTAATAGAATGTCTGACTATAGACTCTGCCTGCTTGTCTAACTTTTAGCGTCCCCCCTCCACACTCAATGCTCAGCACTGTTTTCCACCTTCCTCTCCCTCCCCCAGTCAATGAATGTTCAATAGTGTCCAGTGTCTACCACACTCACCACACCTCCCCCCAAACCTCAGCCCTCCCCCTTTTCTCCTGGCCTTTGGGACTCACACATGGAAAGAGTTATGCTGATGACTCACGCTGCTCCCGCCGTCCCAGGCAGACTCGACAGACGGCCCACTGAGTGCGCATGGCCGTGTGCGACTGCAAGTGTGCGCAAACGCGCGCCTGAGTATCGTGACAGTATTCGAGTATATGTCCATGTACCCGTGCGTGTTTGTGTGTACACGTGTGCATGCCTACCTGTGCGTGAGTGCCGGCGCGCTCGTGTGCGCCTAGCGGTCTGTATATGCATGGACACGCTACTCGGATATGCAGTCATGCTGACAGGGGTTGAGTACTCACACATGCATGCTGCTGTAGCTTATGCAGTAGGTGCTTAGCTGGGATGAAGTAGTCCAGGAGGTATCGCAAACTGTCATGCTGGTAGGTTGACTCCAGTACAGAGAACACCTACACGTACCGACACACATCGTTAAATTTTAGACAAGTTACAAACACACGGACGTATATACGCAGACACGCCGACATTATCTTGCACATGCAGAGTCACACTGAGATGGACAACACAACTAGACTGTTAGCCGTGTCAAACACTGAACCCGCAGGGTGAGACGGCATCGTGCATTTGCCTGCTGTAATTGTGCTGCAATTCATATGCAGAATGAGGAAATTCATATGCTGGCGGGGCGGGGGGGCGGCGAC
>JAABNX020000017.1:14281286-14291366 GCA_015163995.2 Mormyrus lacerda | reverse complement strand
CCGCCCCCAATATCATCTGACAGTAATTATGGGAAAACTGCTCTCACAAGAAACATATTGTGCGGTTTTCTCAAAGCCCCCAGATTTTACTGGATATTGGGAGAAGGGAGGGATGGAATGGAGGACACTAAAAGGGGCAGAGAAAAGAGAGAAGCGAAACCGGGAGAGGATGTGCAAAGGGGGGGGGGAGGAGTGGGAGAGAGGGACTGAAAATGAATGGCAGGCAGGAAAAAGGGAAGTAAGGTTAAAAAAGAAACAAGGCAGGATAAAAGCAGCAGAGGAAACGCAAAAGCAGATGTACAAAAAAAAACCTTGAAAAGAGCCAGAGATTATAGAAACTCAAGGACTGAAACACATGCAAACTGGATTAGCTAAGCTCAACTGCCCGAGCGCAGCCTCTGTGCTCGTATCTGCTGATCCTATTGTTGCCTGCATAGCTCCCGCTTCTATCTGCTCATTCCCTCTATACAATAACAATGTACAAGCACATAGGGATTCTTTGGTTTCTGCATATCCTGCCTTGCTCTCCTACGAGGCTCATGCATACAGGCAGGAGGGAAGCCCGGGGTCAGACATTACCATTCCCGGAGCAGTAACAGGGGTTATGGGCTTTGCTCAAGGGCCCCACCGTCATATGATTACTCTGCTGACCGCTGGTTTAGAACCAGACACCTTCCGGACGCCTTCTGGACACGGACACGCAACTCTAACCGACAGTTACAGTCCCTGCTGGCGAGAGTCCAGATTGCATAGCTCCTGCTTCCAGCACTTCCCCAGTATTAATCTCTACGGTTCAGGAGACATCTGCACGGCAATCGATGAAAAAACATCAGACACTTTATATAAATGATACAGTTTTCCAGTAACCTTCCATAATTACTGCATACATAATTACATAATTTCTTTTTCAAAGGAAAGAGTTGACCCTTTTCCTGATACTTCCCCTGATAAATCCTAATGTGATACTACGCTGGGTAGGTATTTGGGTTAATACTCCACATGCATTACCTAAACCCTGATATTGGCAACAAAAAACAAAGAAATAGGCTAGGATGGAAAATTCAAGGAGCAACTAGCATTGGGGTGAATACCAAGATTAATCCAAAGGATTCATTGATAATACTTCACTTAAAGGAGTCATATAAATTATAGTGGTCGTAACGCATTATAGCCATGTTCCTTATGCATTATGAGTGCTCTATGATGCTCTTATCTATAACACACTATAAATACCTTCGTAAGCATACTCATCAGTGTATTGCATTATGAAGGTATTTATAGTGCATTATAGATGAGAGCATTCTTAATGCATAGTGAGCAGGACTACGCCTTTTTATAAATAGTTATAGCCATATAATGTGTCACACACACTTATAATACTTTATGAATGTTATATAACATATATATACTGTATGTATATATATATATATATATATATATATATACACACACACACATTGTATACTGTATATAAATGACATTTGTGATCTAGAAGATACAGCATTACACTGCTGTTCTGCACCTGACTCTCATTTCATTATTATACTAAGACTTCAGATGCCACATTTGGCGTAACAGAATATGAAGCATTCAGCTAATTCAACACACAATTGACCTGAGGTGGAACAGAGACCAGGACACACACAACAAGCAGCGAAGGTCAAGCTGCTTAAAAACTGTTAATAAATGTTGAATAAAGAATAAGAAGCATAAGGACAACAGACAACATTATAAATAGCACATGACGAAAAGAGAAGTCTTTCCTAGGGACGCCCTTCATATGCAGACCGGGACTACTTCAGAATTTCAGACACGCTGTCTTTCCCATGACCTTTAAGCTGAAATATTTAAGAGCAATCCGTACCTCCGTTCGAATATGCAAATTTACACCATAAATGTAAGTACATGCTAAAGTAATGTAGCATGTAGCATCACGGAGCAACGTAAGTAATATTTGTAATATTTGCCTTTCCTCAGACAAGCCTTTGAAACATTTACCCACTAACGGAGCCTCAAACCCATTAAAGAAGCACAGGGCACAAGGCAAGGGAACACCCCGGGTGGAATGACAGTTCATCGCAGGACACACGTACACACACGTACACACACTCACACGCAACACACACTCATACTGTAATGGGCAAAATATGGATGCCAGTTGAGCTATCCAACCATTTCTGGAATATAGTAGGAATCCGGTGGGGAGACACAGTGATAATACGGAACCCCACAAGCACACAAATGTCATGAGAACCAATATTTCCGGTAGCAAGTCGATATCAAAATTCTGAAAAAATATGGTCCTTTCTGTTTCTTCTGTACCACAGGTACTTTTTTACTTCTTTCCATTTCTGGCTTTAGTGTCTATTTTTTAGAAAGTAATTCTGCTTGAAATAGTAATTTATTTTTATTACATACTTGACGGCTACATACTAGAGGCGTCGTTTTTTTATAATGTTGGTACATCACCTGGTACCAGATGGCCTGGGATGCAAACTGGTTCTAACAGATGAGAAACAGGAGTCTAGCCTCCAGTACATCAAGGGTGTTGAGGTACATCTGTCAAACACAGTGATACTGACAAAAAACCTAAACTGATTTTTGTAACACTTTCTATGGACGCCACGTCTATAAGAATCTATGAACACACCTATCACAACACATTCATAAAGCATTATTACCCTTGGCTATAAAGATTTATAAAAAGGCATAGCACATTATAGCCATATGATTGCTTTATGAAGCTCTATAATACACTACAGATACCTTCATAATGCAGTACAAAGCATCCTTGATGCTTATCCTGATCATTGTGATGGTTTTATAGTGCATTGTAGATGAGAGCTTCAATTGAGTTTATGAAGCATTATAAATTTAATCAAAACTATAATGCCTCATCACTGTCAGTAGAAGATGCTGCAATGCTTTATTATTTCTTATACTGAGCATTATAATGCATTATGAAGGTATCTATAATGCATCACTGCTAACAGCTTTAGGTAAAGTTTTACCAACCATTCTTATGGAACTGACAATGGAAGACTGTCCTCCAGTAAAAACCAAATACGTTTACAGTCGTTTGAACTGGTAAATCAGGACATTTCTAGATCAGGACAGATGTCCTAAAAATAGAAGGCCAAAGGTTCTCGCCAAGGTGTTTGGTTCTCTTTCCGGTATAATACTATGACTGCAGGTTATATTTCTGTCCAGAAGTGTTTGTGCCTAAATGACGCAAACGCTACATTGTTATAGCTGCACTGACTCAGCAGCATATGAAGTGTCACTCTTCCCCCAGACTTCCTGCCATTTTTCTCCTAGCTAGGAGGGAGAAGAGGGAAGAAGACAGTTTCCACCCTAAGAGTAAGTGTGACAATGTGGGTGAAGATAAAGCAGGCAAGAGAGAATGAAAGATGGGAGCGTGAACTACTGTAAATGGTGGGAAAGAGATGTGGAAAAAATACTGACAGAAACCAGATGCGATTTAATGTAAACACGGCAAGTGCTTTTGAGTAGACAGTCTGCTCACATCAGCAACGCTCATAACGAAACACAGCATTCACATCGAGCATGTTTAGCACAAACAAACACGCACAGAATCACTTCATCCATCATTACTGTTCAGTTACTCCAAGGTGTACCATTATCCCCCCCCCATCCCCCACTACCCATAACAATCCATCATCTATTCCCAGAAAAGGACACTGTACTGCTTCCCCGTTTCTTTTCTTTTGGCCTGGGGGACACATACTCTGAGGCAAGACTGATTTTCCCACCAAACATACTCCATTAAGGATGCATGGTGGTGGGGGGGGGGTTGCTTTCCAGTACTATATAACCACACCAGCTGCTGAGGCTGACAGAAAGGGGAAGAGTTTCAGCCTTAAGCACACAACCAGATGCATTTATCTGTGCGTGCACGTGTGCGTGCGTGCACGTGTGTCCTTCTAACGCTCACTCGCTCCATGCCCTTCTCTCTTTCTGTCTCTTTTGGGTCCGGTGTGGAAAATACAGCATCATCCAAACCGCCGAAGCTCTACAAGCCTCCCAGAATAAAACTGGCTTCCCTCCCCCGGTCTTGCTCCTGTTCCCTCTACAAGCTGCTGCCAAACAGCTCCACCCTGGCCTGCAGTCCAAACAACAGAGAAGGGGATCTCCCAGCCCTTGTCTCTCTCTTTCTTGCATGGCCACATCTGCCCTCACTGGACCAATGAAACTGATGAAGGAGTACCGGGGAAGGGGGAGGGGGTGAATGCAGACATATAGGAGGCAGAAAAGCATCATTAGTTCTGTGGGGTGGGGTGGCTTTCCATCTACCTCAACAGCTTTCACCATGTCTAGGTTCACTTGTTACTTAACAAGTAGAGCTAAATGCCTCAGTTGCCTTTCAGAAACTGGCATTGTTATTTTAAGAGGCCGACGCATGATTGTAGTGTCTGCCACACATTTAGGGTTATACAGATGACTACAGGACTCGGAGCAGGCCATCTAATGAATAGACTCGCATACAAGTTGCACACCACTATAAAGTCGCATTTCGCTATATAAATATATTCAGATTTAAGTTGCAGTACTTTTTTCTTTTCCCCTGTTTTGTCCATGTGTGGGAACTTCCATCACCGAAACGGGGGAAGATAAGAGGTTGAATTCAAAGATCCAATTCATTTTAGTTTTACTAGACAAGGGGAAAAAGTCTAGTTATGCAATTGTGCATTTTTCTATACACTGTTTACATATAAGACAATTATACATGTGCCATTTTAATTACAAACGTATGGTAAGAGAAACAACAAAGGAAAAGCGTGGAGGAAAAGCAATCGATTTTTAAATTATGAAAAACTTTCTCCGTTTCTTTAAAAACCTCTAAACCTTTATTAAGCAGATTTTGCATCGCATTTAGTGTTTATCTTTCTAGACTTACCATAAGTAGAGCGTCTGCGTTGCCTACATTGTCGTTTGTTCAGCTCCACCGCCAATTCCTCTCTGCCGCATAAAACTTTCTGTAGCTTTTTACTTCCGAGCGTTAGCCATCATAGTGGTAAAATATTATTTTCCATATAAGAAAACAATGGTAAAAAGTTCGTATAAGTTTTTTCTCCGTGCTTTTCCAGTGTCTCCGCCTCTCTGTCCTCTTATTTCTGTAGTTTGTAAACGTTTAACCAGCACGGATTATTTCTTTCTCGTCTAATGTCAGTCCTGTACACACACACCCCTCCCTTCGTTTTTCCTGACAAGAGCGCTGCAGTCGGTTTTAACTGCCGTTATACTAAAATTTTCCTATTTTTTTTTTTTTTTTTTTTTACTCCAGTGTGGAAATAAATGAATCGACAATGAAAAGGTTTACAGGAATTACAACGCTGGATCCGCTGAAGCGTAACACTTTGAAATCAGTCCTTGAATTTGTACTTTTATATTTTGAAATACGTATGTTAAATGTTGCACTATTTAGGTATGCTACATGTTATTAAGTCCAAATTAATTGACGCCGTTATTATATTCAAACAAAGAATTGCAAAACTATCTGGGAAATTCAACTTGGATGTTTTTGTCTCTTACAAAAAGTTATAATGGTAATGGTCATGTCAGTATACGGTTGTACTGGATTGTAAAGTTCTTCTATTTTGTGCATGTTACATACATATGATATATGTTCTTATAGTATTCTACCAAAATTTCATTTCAACCTATGGTACTTTCTGATAAGATGATATTCTGTTATGTCCCATGGTATTCTTTAAGCAGTAATTATTATGTTGCGTTTTATTGTTGCCATATAAAGTAACAATTTAAAATGTGAACAGTTTTTTTCTTTCTGTTTTTTGCTTTTATTTATTTATTTATTTTGAACAGGTGTTTTTATGAAAATCTTTCTTACAGCTTTTCCCATGAAACATTTACATAAGTTACATTGGTTTTATGTATATGACTATTACACTGTTAAAGTGTTTTTTTCACTAAGTCAAAACAGATGTATTTCATGCATGGTACATTTAATTTAATGTTGATGTGTAATTTCAGTGCTGTATCATTACAATACTATGGTAAACATTATGTAAAATGCTATTAATTATATTACCATAGTGTGACATATTTAAAACATGTCACCATGGTGTAATCAATATGAAAAGCTTAAGAGACCACCATTGTATATTAACAGAAGATACATTGTAACACTATGTAGTATATCATGGTGTATGGGTGACCAAATTACAATGGTTTAACTGTGGTGGTATTATTGTTATTAATTTGATGATCATACTTTTTTGTACAGAGTACTTGGCTGTTTTATCTATAATGTGGTTTAAATTTTATATCCTAAGATGAATATTCTTGAAATCAGATTATCTGCTCACTGCAATATTTGCATTCTCTTTTGAAAATGTGATGTTTCTATGATACATTTATTTAGGATTTGTTTATACATATTATATATTTATCTATATTTTATGTGTACCCTGATATACTGATCTTGTCCAGGTCACTTTGTTCCCCGTGTTGCCTGGAATAGGCTGCAGGTTACCCCCCATGATCCTAACCATGATAAAATGTTTGTAAGATTGATGTATGGCTGGATGGATGGATAGATAGATATAAGATGAAATATATGCTGCATGTGCTGTATAATTGGCTGGAATCCTGACAAGGACATGCTTACAAAGTCTTAGGCAGTCAAAAGAATTGTTTAAGTTACCTTCCTGCTGGTGTAAAGCTATGATATTATGTCTGCCAAAGTGTATCGATTTAGCCATTTCAAAACTTCTCAAGTCACTCCAGTGGGTGTCCATCTACGTTTTGATTCAAACAGTAGTGTTATGTCACATCCTACCCTGAGATTTGAGAACTGAAGATATCAGTGACTTTTTGGACATTTTATTTTATTATGCTGCTGTTATTTTCCACATTCTAATGTTGAAGTGTTTTTTGAGCAAATATGCAGTATGCTTACTACCCATATAAACAACTTAGAACATTTTCTTTGACTGCGCAAGACATTTTGCCCTGGTTTGTGCTCCGTGCTGCATCCCAGTGACCATGTACTCTGTAAGTTAACAGTTCTAGTTCGGGGGAGTTTAGAGAATATATGTACATCATAATATTACCATGGATGAAGGGGTGGAGAGAGGACAGATAGATTTATACCATTGCATTCAAGAAAGTGGAGTATTTCTTTTTATAAAAATTCAGTGGGGAATGGTGTGAAGGATTGATATAACCATGGTCTTAGATTAGTTTAAGCCCCAAACTGAATGGAGAGTTATAAGGAGATTTTGTGCCATTTTTTGTCAAAGAATGGCCAGTTTGGGCATGAGTGTCAAGCAGAGGACCTTTACTGAAAATAGACAATATGCAGTATCCAAAACAATCTGGGGCTTCTGTAGCCTTGTGGAAAAGCGTCTTATGGTTCTGATGAAGCCGATGAAGACCAATACGTTTTGTAACAATGACTGTGCAAAAATCCATAGCCGTGACGTAGGTGTTATAAATTCAATAAAGACGCTTCTGCCATGCGTTGCCTTATCATACCTGTGTGGTCATTAAAAAAGAGGTGAAGAGATTTCATATCCTCAGGTCATTCTTAATATGTACGTCAAAGGTGACCAATTCACTGCTTCTACTGATTTCTGTATGTATTTTCAAAACAGAGGAAAAGTAAAATCTAGCAAAGTCTGTTATTGTAGCTTTCATTGGATATGAGAAAATCATTTTTAAAAGTGCAAGCTGTTGACATGGTGAAGCTCAGTTCTGGCCTTCCACAGAAGGTAATTTCCCAGGCCGGCACTATGGACAGATGCAGGGTTCTGTAATTCCTGTCCTTTAGTTTTCAATTTTCCCTGCTCCAATACACCTTATTCAACTCAGCAGATGATTCATGTATGTGTGTTTCAACAGGGAAACCAAAAAACTGTGCTGCAGACTGATTGTACAGGACTGGGGAACTCTAGTTTAGAGACACCAATTACCCTAACTGTAGATATTTCAACTGCATGATGAGTAGACGAAGGAATGCCATGTGACACAGGGATAACATGCAAATACAGACACCACACAGACTGGGTACAAACCCTTAATTCAGTACCACCTACTGAACCACCCTGCCACCTAGCAGTTGTTCATACATTAGTATATAATTAACAAATATAATTGAAGCTATAGTTTATTATTTAATTAGATTCCATGGGTGGAGGTAAGAGAGGGGAGCTTTCAGCTGAGATGAAAACAGTAAGACGGCTCACTTCTGGAAACAGGAAACCAATGGTGGCTGCTGACTGGATGGATGAGGTGCACAAAAAGCAGACCCAGGTGCTACTAGGTACTAGAAAACCAGGAACAGGAAACAGGAAGTTGTGCTTTAACACAAAATCAGGATACTCACAGAAAACTTAAGAACAAGACAACAGCTGCCCAGCACACCAGCTGTGGAACACTGGTTAATCAGGAACACAGGAACAAAATCCCAGATGAACAGAACCAGAAACTCAAGACAATAGAACAAGCAACAAAAACCATGCACCCTGGAACAAAATGTCATGATCACAGTAAGTCAGTAATTATGCTGGCAACTCTGAGAACTTTGATCATGCTGGGAATAGCCACTGCTTTGGTTAAATACCTGGCTGAAGTTAGCCCCTCATATGTTTCAGATTTTAGCCAAACCGGTCTTAGTTGTTTGTGCTACGTCTGTGCCATTGGAATTTTCAGCTTTTGTTACTATGAGTGCTGCTTCAGCTCTCCAGCACAGGCAGGGTGGTCAGTGTCGGGTGCCGTGTGAATTCCTCCGGTTGAATAGCCACCTTCTGAAGGGCTGTTGAGAAACTTACACTCAAAGTTGGATGTGCTTGGTATCAAGTGTGAGAGGCCATATGTTGACACAGAGATTGGGGTTTATCAGAGATTCCAGCGGAGCCTCTCTTCACATTACTCCACGCATCAGGAATGTCGGTGTGGCCGCGATGCACAAGGCTGCTTCTCAACCCAGGATGTGAGGGGATGGTCACTGGAACAACATCCTGAGTGGCAGCATGGAGGCTGGTCTTCCAGACGCACACTAGAGGCTGACAATTTTTTGTGAATCCTGTGGGACGGGAATCATTTTCAGCATTAATCAATGGACTGAGATGGGACGTGGAAAAAAGCAATCTTGAAATTGTAAAAATAATCCCCCTCCCCTCCCTTGGGATTGGGATGGGACTGGAATTAATTCTTCCTGGACTGGGACAGGATGTGCACCTTCATAACCTTCATAATGCCTTTATATTGCATTCATAAAACATTCAGTACACCTTCATAATGTATTCATTAACTGTTCATAAAACATTCATTAACACCTTAACATCCTAACATCCCTTAACAATTGTAATATGTATTAATAACAAATATTATATAATGATAACAAATATTATATAATGATAACAAACATTATAATTGTATAATTATGTAATGTTTGTTACTGTATTAATGTATAGTTAAGGGATGTTAGGATGTTATGGTATACTTGCATGCTGCTTTTGAATGTTCTATGAATGCATTATGAGTGCATTATGAAGGTGCACTTAATAAAGCATTACTGAATGTTCTTGTGGGAGTGGGACTAGATAGGAGTGAAAATCTACTCCTGTGTCGCCCTCTAAAGCTCACCTCTTATGATGCTGTCGGTGCTTAGAGATGTGAGATTCCTTACTGATGAGGGACAGAGCCCCTCCACTGGCTCATGTAAGTACTCCTCGGGGACTTCTAGTGACTGGTGTTGCAATACAACCCCCAGTCCCATATTGCCAGAGTTAGCACTGCGTGGCCCCCCTTCGTGGCTGGATGTAGAAGTGGGCAGAGGTGGGCAAAGTCCACCCAAATTTCTGCTCTGCTAGATATCTGCAACTTTAGCCTGCACCTTCTGAATCTGCCAATGACGTTTATTTAATTCATCCTATCAGATATTCATCCATCCATCCATCCATTAGCTTCCGCTTATCCGAGGTCGGGTCGCTGGGGCAGCAGTCTCAGCAGGGAAACCCAGTGGGACATGCCCGGAACACCTCACCAGGGAGGCGTCCAGGAGGCATCCTAAGCAGATGCCCGAGCCACCTC
>JAABNX020000017.1:14212105-14232004 GCA_015163995.2 Mormyrus lacerda | reverse complement strand
ACTAGTGGTGTCTCCAACATCACCAAAATGGTCAATGAGTCAATGGATCGCAAGAACTTTGAAAAACTTATAAAGGATTATGAAGACTTGATGCAGCCCATCACTGAATGTCTGAGAGAGCTCAGTGAAAACATAGAGAATCTGCAAAAGCTGAAATCCATCAAGGAAAAAACTGAGGGGGGACCCCCCCAGAATGTCGATAATATGATGCAGGTCGGATCCCGGCTGGGCAGGAGTCTGGTTGTGAGTGTGCCTGAAGTAGTTCGGCTAGTTCAGGTAGCCAACTTGGGCAAGGTAGCCGCTCAAGCATCTAGAGCGGTGCAGGTGGCGGGAGTCTTCACCGGTGTGCTCTCTGGCCTCTTCATCGCTCTGGATGTGTATTTCATCGCTAATGACGCCAAAGAGATCCATAACATGAGGGGAACTAGTACTAATTCGCCAAAGGAGAAAAAGTCTGCTGCAGTTGAGTTCATAGCAGTGATCAGAGAGACAGCAAGGCAGTTAGAGGATGGTCTGAATGAGCTGAGAGAAGTGAAGAATATGCTTCATGAAGGTGGGGCACAGACAGCTCAATAATCAATTCAACGTTCACTCTATTCAATGCATAAATATAATAGAGGCCACAGTGAGAAACAAACTGGATATGAAAAAGGGAAAGATTATGATTATGAGATGTTGTGGGAGAAAAATCAAACATATTATTCATATTATTCAAATCACATACTAAACCAATCGGTAATTGATAATTACACTTATGATAACACTGTTGATTCATATTTTGATGATGATTGATTTGTGATTTGATTCATTTAATGAGTGAAACATATAATGCATGCTTAAGTAATAGGTTTTCATGTAGGTAAGAGGAAGTAACATACTTTGGCATAAGGGCTTGTTTTTGTTCACGGTGTAGGTACTTCCCCGATTCTAGAAGTAAGGCTTCTGCAGTCAACAGGAAGGGAGTCTATATTGGGAGACAACATTTGTCAGAAAAATAGAACTAAAGGAACGTAAGGAGAAGTGAAATAAACATGTTTTGAAGGAGGTTATTTAATCACAAAAGTGATCAAAGGTCAAATTGTATTTACATGATAACGAATTGAGATTAACAAGAAGTGACTGGTGACTCCAGATATCTCACCCTTCCCTGAATTGTCCCCAAAGCTTTGTGAGAGAAATAAAGTTTTGTCAAACTCTTGAATTTAATCGTCTTCTTCTACCGCAGTGTACTGATAGTTCTCTATTTATAAATTATGACTTCAATGTTTCTTGGTACAATGCATTCAATGAACTTACCTAAAAAGAGTAATATGGTTAAATTGTTTTTGACATATTGAACATATTGAATTGAACATATTCAATTTTTGACATATTGAACATATTGTTTTTGACATATTGAATCAGTATACATTTTTAGCATATTAGAACTATTTTGTTGTACATTGTGATGCAGTGCTATTTCATGTTCCTCTTAATTTGTAAATAAATGTATGCAAAAAGTCATAAATAACCAGATGACCAGATTTTGAAATAAATTTGAGAAAATGAAAATGAAGCTAATACAAAAGTATTGGACTGCAGTGATTTTGTTTTCCAAAGCAGCATTATGCAGAAAACTTTATCATAAGTTCTGCTTTTGAATTTATTTTGATTTCTTTTCATTTTGAGGAGCTTAGTGTCCAGCATAATTTCTTCTCTAAAACTGTTTATCTGCCGCAGGATCACTGCGTCCCTGGAGCTTATTACAAAAAGAACAGGGAATGAGGCGGGAGGCACCCTGACAGGCTGCAGGTCCATCATTGGGCACACATTAGCATATATTATCAGTATTTTGTTGTAGATTGTATTGTAGTGACATTTCCTGTTCCTCTTAATTTATAAAAATAACCAGATGACCAAATTCTGAAATAAATGTAAGAAAATGAAAATGAAGCTAATACAAAAGTACTGGACTGCAGTGATTGGACTCACATTCTGAATTTGCTTTCAATAAAACGATTTGCTTTCTAAAGCAGCACTATGCATAAGCTCTGTTTTTGGATTCATTTTGATTTCTTTTCATTTTGAGGTCCTTAGTGTCCAGAACCATTTCTTTTCTAAAACTGCCACAGGATCACTGTGTCCCTGGAGCTTATTACAAAAAGAACAGGGAGTGATGTGGGAGGCACCCTGACAGGCTGCAGGTCCATCATTGGGCACACAGTTTCACGCAATGTGGGGCATTAAAATACCCCAATACACCCCGAACTGGCCAAGAAAAAAACTCACAATGATGTGAGACCGGAGTCCCATCTAACACACTATCACTAGATCTAACTGTAAATATACAGACAGCAATAAAAAGGAGTTCTGTGGGTTGCAAATGTTAAAATGTAAATTTGTGCAATATGAAAGTTAGTTTCAAGTGGGAGAGAATACAAATACATTCAGTATAGGCTAAAGAAACTTTTTGTATGACAACGAGGATACAAACGTAAACAGGTTTATTATTGATGGACAGGGCAGACGACGATAAACATCAATGACGGATCTCCCAAAGCAGGGGAAGACACGGACTGATATACACAAGACAGGCAGAAAATAATAGGTAACAGGTGATCATAATCAGAGTAATACATGTGGGTAATGATAGGACGTGACACACACGAGGACTGGACGCGCGGGTCATGACAGAACCCCCCCCACAAAGGCACACAGTCCAGGTGTGCACCAAGGAGAGCGGCGGACAGGGCGAGACCGGGACAACAGGACCTGAAAAACAAGAGCAAAAATTTACCAAGGCACAGGGAACAAAACAGAAGCACAAAACAAGCAGAGGGGCAAAGCCCAGGACAACACCCGAAATAGGACAGAAAACGCGGACAGACAGACCAGAATGGGAGACACAGGGGGAACAGAAAACGGAGGAACAAAAGGACCAGGAGTGAACAAGGAAGACACCGAGGGATGAGGAGCAAAGACAGGAGGGACAAAGGGACCAGGAGGAAACGGAGGAGACACAGAGGGACAAGGAACAGACACAGGAGGCAGAAAGGAGAAGGACAGAGAGACAAGGGGAGCCCGAGGGAACCCCAGTGGGTGACAGGTGGCAGCCGGAAGGGCTGCGGGCGACTAAGTGGCTGAAGTCGGAGGGACCCCGGGTGACCGGGAGGCAGGAGCCAGAGGGGACAACGACGGGGCAGAGGAGGGAGCCAGAGGGACTAATGGAGGGGTAGAGGAGGGAGTTGGAAGGGACACCAGTGAAGGCGAGGAGGGAGCAGAAGGGGACCACAGCAAAGGAAAGGAGGGAGGGGAAGCCGCAGCAGGCGACAGCGTAGCCATAGCAGGTGGAGGCGCCGTCCACCGACAAGCCTGAGTGGGGGGACCCACAGGCGAGCGACAAGTTGGAGCGGGGGCACCCGCAGGCGAGCAACGAGACATCAGAGGGACCCACAGGTGACAGCCGAGCAGGAGCCCAGGGAACCACAGGCGAGCCAGAGGGCAGAGAGAGTGGGGCAAAGGTGGAGGAGTCCGTCCACCACCAGAGTCCTGGGGGACCAGCAGGTAGATCCCTGAGAGGTTCCATTCGAGCTCCTCCTCTCCCTCCACCAAGGGAGGAGGAGCGATGGTAATGCAGTCCGGGACCTCCTTGAAGACAGAGATTTCTGTGGTAGGCAGAGCTGGGGTCTCAGGCGGAGCAGCAGGGAGCTTGGGCGGTGCAGTAGTGATCGCCGACTCTCGGCCAGCAGGGGGTACTGCAGCAGCCAGAGCTTCCCTGGGCAGTGCGGCAACCGTCGGAACAAGCGGGACGGGCCAGACAGGTGGCGCTGATGAGTCAGGCGGGATGGGCACGACAGACCAGACGGGCGTAGCAGCGGCATCAGGCAGGGCCGCAGGCATTGCAGCGGCAGTAGGCGAGACTGCGGGCAAGACAGACGAGACAGGCAGGCAGACTGCCTGCGAGACAGGCAGGACATCGGGTGCATCCGGAGGTGAGGCCGACACTGGAGCGTAGATCTTGGGCATAGCTGCGGTCAGCGCAGCAGCCGCAGTAGGCGGCGCTGTAACTGGAACCACGGGTGCAGCAGGAGCCACAGCTGAAGCCGCAGCAGTAGGTGGGGCTGAAGCAGGCGCCTCGGGCGTAGCTGCAGGAGTAGGCGGTGCCAGGACCTCGGGCGCAGCTGCGAGTGCAGGCGGGACCTCGGGCGCAGCAGCAGGTGGAGGCGGGACCTCAGCCGGAGGCGGGGTCAGCACAGGAGCCCCAGGTGTAGCAACAGGTGGGGCCGCTGCTGTTGCTGGGAGCACGGGCAGCGCAGCAGCCGCAGTGGGCGGCACCATGACAGGAACCACGGCCGCAGGAAGAGCCACAGCCGAAGCTGCGGGGCTGTAGCAGGAGCCATGGGCACCGCAGGAACCGCCGACTCCGGACCAGCAGGGGGCGCCACAAGGACAGGTAGGACAAGAATGCTGGGCGCCGGCAGGACAAGTAGGACAGGAACGTTGGGCGCCGGTGGGACAGGCAGGACAGGAACGTCGCCGGTGGGACAGGCAGGACAGGAACGTCGGGAGCTGGTGGGACAGGCGGTGCAGCAGGGGGCGTCGCAGCAACCTCCGACTCTGGGCCAGCAGGGGGCACTGCAGCCGAAGCTTCGCTGGGCAGTGCGGCAGGGGCTGCGGGTGTAGAGGCTGCAGCAGCAGGCGGCGCAGCAGCAGGCAAGCAGAAAATAATAGGTAACAGGAGATCACAATCAGGGTAATACACGTGGGTTATGAGGGAGCGTGGCACACACGAGGACTGGACGTGCGGGTCATGACAGATATAACAAAAGTAACTGAACTATACTGATATTTTATAGTGGTCACAAATAATTCGTTGTTGTCAAATATCTTAAGTCTGCCTATGTAGATATTCTGGACCAAATTGTCTTATTAGAGGATGGTCTGGATCAGCTGAGGGAAACCACTAAGGCGCTTCGTGAACTAGACACACAATGAGCTCATTAATCCATTCAATGTCTGCTGTTTTTATTCATTATGTTAATGAACAAAGTTAACAGGGGAAAGGGAAATTTTATGAGATTTACTGACATTTATTTATAAATTATGACCTCAGTGTTTCTTGATCCATTAAAAAAAATAATTAACATAAAAGCAGAAATATTATTGTCATGATTGCGGGGAATGACGAGGCAGGAAGGCGAGGATCCACAAGTACACGGATTTATTACGGAGATACGGGACAGACAGCGACTTAACATCAATGACAGAACTAGGGAATGCTGACTGAGACAGGGACTAAATACACAAAACAGATTGACCTTAACAAGCAACAGGTGATTACAATCGGGAATAAACACTGGGTAACGAGGTGGGCGTGGCACACACGAGGATCGGACGGAGCTGGTCGTTACAATTATAATCACCAAATGAAATAAAATTAATGAAATTCTGTCAGTTTTATTCTTGAGTTATGGTTATTTATTTATTTTTTAAATGACTATTTTGCTGTAAATTGTATTTTAACAGTATTTTATGTTGCTCACTATACAAATAATGGAATGCAAATAACTGAATGACCAAATTCTCAACAAACATAAGAAAATGAAAATTAGGCTAATACTAAAGTAATGAGCTGCACAAAGTTTCTGCCTGAATTTGTCTGACCACAAATAATTAATTATAGATTAATTGTAAATAATTTATTATAGATAGGAAGAAAACTGACATATTGTTTTGACAATGACCCTTTCACTACATTTTAACTGTACCTAAACCGGAGAGTAACATAGAGTCACATTGTATAATATTAAATAATAGTATTAAATTATGTATAAATATGTAGTGTTGGCTACTCATGATAAAACAATGAGAATTTAAATTAAGAAGAGATTGATAATGTAACTGAGTTGTAATATAAGTGTGCACTCTACCGAATTATACTGGAAATGAATCCTCTGACCATGTTTCTATAATTAGTGGGTTGTTTATATCTAGAGTTAGTGTTGAGTGTGGGAGAATCTGAATACATTGAGGACAGGCAAAAGTAGAATGAGAAAGTCTGAAAACGGAATACCCAATTTAAGTATTTTTAAGCAGTTTTCAGTTGCTATAATTTAGGGATGAATATAAACAAACAACATTTACCAAAGGAATGGGAGGAAAAGTGGAAAGCAGAAAAAGAACGGAGGAAGAAAATGCAAGCAGAAGGGGGTGAAGGACTGGAGGCAGAAAACAGGAAACTGCAATGGATCAAGGCTTACAACAGCCACAGAATGGGAGTGAAAGAGTCCAACATCAAAGGTAAAACAGAAAGGAAGAAACATGAACCGGCAAAGACAACTGAATATGAAGAACAAGGAGAGGATGAGGAGGAGGACGAGACCAAGACATACTACAAACAATCATACACCGTGGAGATTTTCCAGGCTCTGAAAGAGTTCAAGGAATCTCTGGTCCTTACAGACCTGACTCTTAGCACTGCAGACGGTAGACGGCTGCGCGCTCACTCCTCTGTCATGGCTGCCGTTAGCACCCTGCTCCATCGGCAGGTACAGCAAAGGGACAAGGGAAAAAATGTCCAGAAGGAATGGAGTGGAGCTGACCTGAGTTGCCCTGACGAGGAACTGTGCGTATTTCTGGGTGCAGAGATAGAATTTACAGGTCTTGCTTCGGTAGTGGAATTTGCCTACACTGGCACTATCCTGGACCTCACTAGCCAGAGACGAGCTCAGGTTCAGGCTGCAGCTTGTGCACTGGGGGCTTCCAGAGTGCTGGAGCTCTGCAGTGAGAAAGATGAACAGCAATTTAAAGTAGAGCAGGTGCAAAGAGAGAGAAAGAGAGAAAGTAAACTTAAAGAGAGTCTTCAATGCATCAGGCAGCTATGGATGGAGAAGGTGGGTTGTGATGTGGAGCTGGAAGCTGAAGGCCAAAGCTTTCATGGTGAGTATAACCGATATTGTGATGCAGTTCCACAGAGTTTGAACAGACTTTTTAATGCTCAGAATGCTTTGCCCACTAGTTGTTTTGCATAAAACATTAAACGGAATATCTAAGGTGTTTGATTATCTGGATTAGCTGCAGTTCAGTCCCCCCCCCCCCCCACGGTTTCTTTCAAGCCAGAGGCACTTCTTCATTATAACTCCTTTGTTTTATTATTGTTGTTCAGTGATACTTTCCCCCATTTCTCCAGCTGTCACATCCCTATTGTTACTCTGCACCATCACACAGCATTAGCTTCTTTCTTACATAATCCCTCAAGAGAGTTATAGTATTGCTCTGCCCAGGGCTACACACAGCAGAATGTCAGGAGCAAAAATGTAGACTGTCTGGGGATGCCTGAGGACTGCGTTGGGAAACACTGACATACAGCATAGAGCAGGGGTAGGCAAGCCTGATCCTGGAGGGCCAGTATCCAGCAGGTTTTCTGTCCTACCTGATGAGTTACTCTCTGCATGAGATCAAATGTGGTTCTTCAGAGACCTGGTAAGATAGTAAACCTGCTGGATAGCAGTACTCCGGGATTGGGGCTGCCCATCCTTGGCACAGACATACAGCTGGAACTGCTGAGGTGTTTATATAGTTACATTCCATATTTCCTTTCACACTACATTCTATAAGTAACATAACTGTGGATTTGCCCTTGTTTTTTCTCGACCCTTTGTATTCTTAGCTCTTTTTCTCGTTTTTGCAAAACATTTTTTATGTATGTTCCGGAATCTCCGGGTTACTGCCTTCTCCCCTTGTCTTATGCCTTAGCGCACCGGGTGATCCTGGCAGCCTCCAGTGACTATTTCCGTGCGATGTTCACCAGTGGCATGAGAGAATCCCATCAGCCGACTATCACACTCCTGTCCCTGGGTTCTGTGGAGCTACAAACCCTCATTAACTGCTCCTACTCTGGGAGTTTGCCACTTGGCTGGGATTCTGTTTTCCAGCTTACCTGTACTGCCCTCCAGCTCCAAATACAGCCCGCTCTATCCCTATGTCTTGATTTTTTGCACAAGGAGATAGATGCAAACTCATGTCTGGATGTGGCCTCTTTTGCTGAGGCTTATGGGATGCCTGCACTACAAGAGCTAGCAGAAGACTTCATTTTGAGGTGTTTTCCAGAAGTGGCAGCCACTCCTAAGTTTCTTGACTTGCCTCCAGAGAAACTTCATGAATACTCCAGCTCTGACTCCCTCTGCGTACCTTCTGAACTGGCTGTGTTTCGAGCAATAGTAGCATGGATTGAAGCCAATCCTAAAGAGAGATTAGGGTTAGCTAAGCAACTCATGACAGGGGTGCGGTTCCCATTGATGACGTTCCGGGAGTTTAGAGAGGTGCGAGCCATCAACCTAAGTATGGAGTGCGATGGTGAGAAAGAGGTGGACCTGTATGGTGCGGCATTGAAGGAGTTTGGGTTTGGCTTCTCTGATTCTCTGCAAAAGTGCAGAGTCCGCCATCCAAAGGACACCCTGCTGGTTGTCGGAGGAGACCAACTAGACCCTGATTTTGGGCAACGCCTACCAAGTAGACAGCTGTGGTTCATTAACTCCCTGCGCAGTCGAACTGGGCTAGTGAAAGAGGTAGAGTGGAGGTTACTGGGAGAAATGCCAGATTCTGCCCGATTCCGACATGGATTGGCTGTCCTTGGAGGTCAGGTATACATTGCTGGGGGATGTGACTATTATGCAAAGCGTGACACTCTCAAATCAGCCTACAAGTAAGTCCATGGAATATCATCTATCTATCTATCTATCTATCTATCTATCTATCTATCTATCTATCTATCTATCTATCTATCTATCTATCTATCATTTTACAAATTTCTCCTGCCCAGGTATGATCCTGTACAGAACACCTGGCAGAGGCTGGCAGATATGCATGAGTTCCGGAGCAACTTCTTACTAGTGGTTCGAGGGAAAAAGCTGTATGCCATTGGAGGAGACAAGGAAATCAACACTAACTTAGCCACTGTAGAATGCTACTGTCCTGATAAAAACCACTGGAGGTAGGCTGAACATAAGGAATTGGAAGAGGTGGACGAGCAAGACTTGAGTTTAAGTTGTGATGGATTCAGATAGTTGCAAAAATCGTCTTGTTAGGCATAATAAAATGTGACACTCCTTTCAAATTAGATACAAAATCATTTCAGTAACATTCATTGTAAAGATTCTACCTTTTTGACTACTTTCAGCTTTGCTCATCCTCTTGACCAAGCCTCGAGTGGGTATGCAGCTACAGTTTGGGAAGGAGAGATCTTCATATCAGGGGGATTCAACTGCAAGTACCAGTGCCTAGTGTCTATGTTCCTCTACCACCCAGAAAGAGGAACCACCTACCTGAGTGACATGAGTCATGATAGAGCCGAGCACTGCATGGAGAAACTGACTTGCCGGTTGTATGTAGCTGGGGGAGTTTGCAACCTGCGTAAATTCTACGCAGACCAGCTATTCTGTGAGAGTTATGATCCAGTGACAGACTGCTGGAGTTCCATCCCTTCTCTCCCCATACCCCACGTGGGTGCTGCCTCCGCAGTTCTTGAAGGTAAAGTCTACATCCTGGGAGGCTACAGCCAAGAGGATTACAGTGAGTCTGCACTACTGCATCGGTATGACCCTGCAAGTCTCCGCTGGGAGAACATGGGCAGAATGCCCGGACCCAAAACTGATATACGAGCCTGTGTGCTCCGGCTGCCACCACACTTAAGAAGCTGATAAGTGTCCCTCGCACACCCAGACACCCGCAGCGGGAGTAGCTAAAAATGCTGGGCCTCCTGGCAAAATGTCACCTTGTGTCCCAGGCTTTCTTACCGGTCCCAGGGTCGATAGAATTTCCCGACTAAGGGGGAACCCCACAGCATATTTTGGGGCCCGCAGAGAGTGCTGGGTCCCCTGAATCTGCCAAGGTATCCATGCCCCTCTGACACCTGTGGCCACAACCAGTTTATGCGTCTCACATAATTCGCTTTGTTACAATGAATCGTCCTTACAGACTTGTTTGTTTTTCACCAGCATACTCACAACACACCCTGCTGCTGTCCTCCTCTATTTTGCGCATCCACACCCTTCTACAAATATGTACCCAGACCTTATATTATAATCAGTCTTAATATCTCAGTGTTGCTCAGGAATTTCTTGACTGACATAATCCCTTTCACAAAGCATTAGGTATGTTGAATTGTGTAACTTGGATTTAACATAAACAAACATAAACATACTTAAAAAATATATAGTAGTACTACATACTAATGAAGACATATAATATAATTTAAAAGATAACTTGTACGTTAACTTACA
The DNA here is from genome assembly GCA_015163995.2 of Mormyrus lacerda. Classification (NCBI taxonomy): domain Eukaryota; kingdom Metazoa; phylum Chordata; class Actinopteri; order Osteoglossiformes; family Mormyridae; genus Mormyrus; species Mormyrus lacerda. The sequence goes on along the minus strand of JAABNX020000017.1, from coordinate 14,221,745 downwards.
GGCACGTTACCATTTTGTGTTGGTGCTTCCTTTAATGATGGTTACTGATTTACTTTAGTTGGTTTTATACAAGTCGAGAGTTGCCGGTATGTCCTCTCACTCATAATATCCTGCTTCCATATCACAGTTACTTTATCGCAAAGATAAGCTCAGTTTCGTTCTCTCTGCATGTACTCCGTCTGTTCACTGTCTTCGTATTATATTTCTGCGATGTAGCACACCACCCTCTAGTGGCAAAATTTAGTTTGCAGTTTGGTGCCATATTTAGTAATGATAGGGCGAAAATGTACTTTTTTGAATGTAATTTTTGAAGTCTAAATAAAGTCTTCTTTATTGACTGTATTATTTGTCTATTATAAATGCAATGGATTTATTTAAAGCATGAATGGTCATGTTCCTTATTTCAAGCTTTTCAACAGTTTACAGAGCTGGATCTTTCACTGGTGTAATTTAGTTTTACAAATCTTTATTATGCTTGTCAATGTAATGTATACATATACTCTAGATAGATCAAAACTAAACAACTTACCTACCTGAATAATATATCAGATTGTTTAATTTACAATTGAGTATTTGTTGACACAGTTGTGCATTTTCATTCTTAGTGCTGTGTGTGGGGTTTGCGTGATCTCTGAATATTTACGGGGCTTATTCCTGAAGTCTAAAAATACATAGGTAGGTTTTGTCTTTGGTCAAATATTGGTCAAATAACATTTGGTCAATAAATAAGTAAGCAAGTGAAAATTAAATTGATATAGTAAATGAGTTTAATAATTATTTTGCATGAGTGTTCACAGTAGAGAACACGAGTAACTTACCACTATTTAGTACAAATACTTATTGACCAAATAACATTTGGTAAATAAATAGGTAAGCAAGTGAAAATGAAATTGATATAGTAAATCAGTTCAATAATTATTTTACATGTGTGTTCACAGTAGAGAACATGAGTAACTTAAGACCATTTAGTACGAATACAGCATCGTCTATGACTAATATATGTATAACTGACGCCGATGTGGTACAAAGCCTATCTAAGCTCAAAATAAATAAATCACAGGGCCCTGATGGCATCTTACCTATAGTTTTAAAAGAGAAGAGGGATATTATTAGCCAACCTTTAACTTTACTATTCCAGAAATCATTACCTGCTGGTTTGGTACCTTCTGATTGGGAGCATGATAACATAACACCCATATTCAAAAAAGGGGATAGAAGTAATCCAGCAAACTATAGGCCAATCAGTTTAACTAGCACTACTGGAAAAATAATGGAAGGTATAACCCAAGTGAAAATGGTAGATTACCTGGATTCAAATAATATTCTGAGGGATAGCCAACATGGATGTAGGAGAGGTAGGTGCTGTTTAACCAATTTACTTGAGTTCTTTGAGGAAGCTACAAAAAGGCCTACGGTGTGATCTACGTAGATTTACAGAAGGCCTTCGATGTTGTCCCTCACAAACAGCTCTTGCTTAAGCTCAAAGAACTGTGGCAGCTTGGATCGAAAGTTGGTTAACAGACAGGAAGCAGCGAGTAGTTATTAGAGGCACAATGTGTTATGGTGAGCTTGGGCACAGACCAGGGAATCAGGTGGAAGCTGCAGGGGCAATGGGCAACCACGAGGGCAGAGCAGGAGGGACCTTCGGTGACCGTGAGGCAGGAGCCAGAGGGGATGCCAAAGGGGGCGAGGAGGAAGCTACCTCATGGGTGAGGTAGCTGAGATGGAGACGGCCCCCAGAAAGACACCCAGTGTGTCCTCACGTCTCTCTCTCCACTTCCTCATCCTCCTTTGAGCTGGTGCTGTGAAGTCCGGCAGCTCGCACAGCAAGGGAGGAAGAAAACCACTAAACTATTAGTTAAGTTCTCCCCAAACAAGCTTGATGGGCTGAATGGCCTCCTCTCATTTGTAAATTTCTTATGTTCTTATTTAAGAAAGTTATTTCGCTTAACACAGTGTTTGTTCTGTATTTCCTAAGTAACCTAAACTATATTTCCAAACTGTATGTAAAAAAAGTTGGAACCATAGGTCAGAAAAAGAAAAAGAAAGTGTTTTGCATTTAATGGATATGGTAACAAGTAAGTATTGTGCTGTATATATTCTATCAAGTAATCTGCAGGAATCAAATCAATGAGAATGATGGCGCTGAAAGAGTTTTTTATGATAATGCAAACAAAAACACTTTGATTGATATTGCAGGGTACATACTGAGAACCACAGAATATAAGAAAACGGATGACAACATCCTGAGTTTGGATGAGGTGAAGCTGCTTCATTCACTTCACCATACCATTTATTACACATAATATATGTCTAAGTTATTTATGTAGCATTAACAAAAAGCATGTAGACCCCAGTGTCCAGGTCTGCACCCAACTTCTGCACCATTTTCACAAGCCATCGCCCAATTTGTTTGTCTGTATATTCCTCCCTGTGCCGGTTATTTGTCGCTGTCCCTCTACCATCAGTCCCATTCAGCCTTTCCCATTGACCATCAATGAAGAATTCCTTACATACATGCCAGGTCCTGCCAGATGTCCTGCAGGGGTTCATACTAAAAACAAACATGGATAAGCCAAGAAAATGAAAAAAAGTAGTACTTGTATCTTTCTCTATGAAAAGCATTTTCTGCATGGTGTACCTTTTCGAAAAGAGTCTCACCAAACAAGTCTGGCCATGGATGATATTGTAAGCACGGCGTTCAAGTGGGGAGATGTATATTGAATACCTGGGTCAGCTGATTCTTGCCCTCGAGTACGAGTACCTTTAGGAAGGTAGAGTCTATATCTCTTTTGCAGATATGGATGGATGTATGGGATACATGAATATAAACAACTGTGAATAAGTGATGCTATATATGGACGACTGCATGTTATGGCAGAACACGTCTCTGAATGAATCATTCGGCTCCATATTCGTTATTTAGTTTCCACTGTTTAATTAGAATCTGGTGGACGCTGTTTATGAAAAATGCATGCAAGTTAACTTCCCTGAGAACAAAAGACGGTGAACTTTGTCAGGGCTGGGCACATCTCTGTGGGGTGTATTAGTCCGCAATATGTCTGAGGCACCCAGTGCTCATCTTCTATCTCAATCATTTCTCTATTTCAGGGGCCTTCAATCTTTCTCAGGTCAGGCTCCCCTTGGTGGATAGAGAGACAGAGCAGTGACCCCCCCACACACACATTATACTGTTGTTTTATAGTTTAGGCCAGGTCTATATTAATATGACAGTTAACCAGAGGTGGAAAGTTCAGGTCCAGAAAATACAAATCCCATTTAGCCAGCTAGCTGAGTATAAGAGTACCGAGTTTTTTTAAACAAAACCTTGGTCTGGATTTGTATTTTCTGGGCCTGAACTTTCCACCTCTGTAATTAGCTATATAAACATGTTTCTTTACGAATAAATGAATCAATATAAACAAACTCTATTAACCTATTTATTTACTTTGTCTTGATACGTACAGTTGAAAAATCTGTAAACATTATTGATTGAGGGCTATATTTTTGACATTTTTTCCTAATTTCTTGGGAAGGAAAGTAGATCCAAAGCCATTGCTGAAGATGTTTCTCTTTCATTCATTAATAAAAGTCTCTCCTTTTCCAAGCTCAGTATTTAACATGAAAATTATATTTCGTAGAAATTAATCTAAGAAAAAGTACAGAGAGTGATTTGCTTGTGTATTGTATCAGCTCTGTTGCATTCAAACCTCTGATCTAATTAAATCTCTGATGTGCTTTATAAAGTTCCAAATACTTTTCATCTGTTCAATGTCAGACTTTTAGCCTGTCCACCTGTGAAGGCCTGTCAAAACGGGGCATTTTGCTGTTTGAATTTGTATTGCTAGTAAAACTCCTGCGGTTTATATCATTTCACATTTCACTGTCTTTTGCCTTTTGTGGGTTTTACCACTGTCCACTTTACTTTGCTTTATTTATATTATCACTATATATTATTATATTATTATTATTTATATTATCACTATATCATTTTCTTAGACCATGATCTCAGGTAACTAAGACAGATTGTAGGAATGCCTGCTTTTCTGCTTTTGACACATCAATAGGGCAGGAGGATATTTAATTTCTCTCAGCCCAAAACTGCCCCACACCACAGGCCTCAGAGTCAGGCACTGGAGGCCTAAAAGGCGACCCACATGACGCCCAGGAGGACTGTGGAGCTGGGCATTTCCAGAGGGTGTAGGAGAGTATCATGTTACTCCTCTCAGGATTGAGACGGTACATGTGGGTCAAGGAGGACAAAGTTATCATACACTGGCATAAAGAGCACTGAGGCTCCCCTTCTGCATTTATAGGTACCTGGTCATTTTCCTGGCTATGACTTGCCAATTCCAGAAATGCCCTTTGGCACATCACTTCTTTTCATTTATATACTTCCATCCTTTGACGTCAATCATACAGGAAGATTGATATGATGTTTGCCGGGTCTAATTTCATTGATGTCGGCATTTGTTATTGCACAGCAGCCTGTTACACAGTCCTCTTTAAATAGCTACAAACAGTTATACTAGAAGGCCAGAATGAAATGTTAGGGAGAGAAAAAGTAGAGAGCAACTGTTAAATCCATTACAAAGGAAACATATTTTGATATGGTTAAATCTTTCAAAGGTGTGATAACTACAAAATATTACATGAAACATCTTATTCTTTTTAGCGACCTAAATGAAATAGTTATTACACATGCGGACGCATTTGAGCTAGTGAGTAAATATGGAACTGTGCATTTTGAGATGCCTTGTTACACACCTCTGTTGCAGTTCATCTGGCTCTCAGTGTCTTCCTGTTAAATGTAACAATCTGGCTGTTCTCAGAAATAAACTGTTTTTGGCCAAAGAAATGCCAATGACTGGGTGCTTTTGGTTCATCGTCGCGTTCTCTATAAACTCCTGACACTGTAATATGTGTAAATTCCAGTAGGGTGGCTGTTTCCAAGGGGCCCCACCCCCTTAAATTCAAGCCTGGCTGTATCTATAGTGGCAGACACATGATTTTCTCTTTGGAAAAGCAGATTTTTGGCAATAAAATGACCATTGAGGGTACATGGATATACTATACATTTAAGAAACATTACATTACATTAAAAGCAACCTGTCTTCAAAATGAAATTATACTAGGGTGAAAAAAACACCAGGCCTTTGACTCAGTGAGACCCAAAATCGCAATATTTGATGTCTGAGACAACAGTGCTAACCGGTTAAGTATACCACCCCAAACACAAGCAGGACAAAAAAATATTTGAAGCACATTCCTATACCTTATCTGACAGAGTAAATACGCAAAATATATGTGAAATACATTCTAGTACATATCTAACTGGTCGGGCCTGGCACTGGCAGAGTTTTGAAAAAACATGTTTTCTCCCTGCAATGCAGATGGTTGCCGTGGAGATCTGGTCACTGGGGGAAGAGAGGGCGGATAGAAACACCCTTCATTCAGCTTGATAAACAGTGTTCTATGAATCATCTCATTTGACGTGCATAGGAAAGGTATAACCTTGTCCTGTACTGACATTTGTTACCATTATATAGTACAAACTGGTTTTCTTTTTGCTTTGGGTTGTGTCCTGCAAAGCAGCTAAATTCTAGCCTATGGCAACAGCTAGTCCTCCTATAAATATTTTGTGTTAGTATCTAATGGGTATCTAATGGGTATCCTACAGATATGAAAGAAATATGAAGACATGAGCACAGCTGCAATATAACCATGACTGGTTAACGATAACGGAACACAACAAAGATGGAACAGACCACTATAAGTTTGGTGATTTTCTTGGTGACGTTATGGTTCTAAATATACTTTTATCCACAAGGTTCCGTCTTTACTTGAAAAAAGCAGACCTGCGGTTTAACACATCTAGACGAGGCCAGTGACTGAAAGGCAGCACCACAAATCCTCATCAGCCATGTTACGTCCTCCAGCAGTACAGACTGTGCCTTTCTGTGCGTGATGCAGCTGTGCCTCATCTTTTACGGCCAGTCATTTGGATAATCCCCTGTAATGGCTGGCTGGAAGAGTTGACGACATATTATTTTCACTGCCTGCTGTGCATCTGCTAACATCCTCCAAGACACGCCGGAATGCCTGCCAGCAAGAATGACCACTGGCAACATCGCAACCCCCTGCCGTCTTTGTCACAGTGAAGACGGATAACCGGCCGGCTGGCCTGGACTCAGGTGCAGACTGGCTAATGGGAGGTTTGTGAATCTTCCCGATGGGCCACTAGAGAGTGCCGATCATAAGTCAATCACAAGAGAACAGCGATGGATAGTGCCAGATTCCATTGGTGGCCAACCGATTGATCACGATCGGCAAAATATGTGTAATAGGGACCCCTCCCATCAGTGGCAATCCATGCCAAGCCCCCCACCTCTCCTGCTATCCATAGCAAAATATCTAATTGGGCCCTCTTGACAGCAAATTAATTCTGTTTTTGTCGCCAGTCTAACCCTGCCTGGACTTCAGTATACAACTACATCTGTGCATAAGTGGGGTTACCGTTTTACCTACCCTACTGCAAAGAGAAGACTGTAGTGTTGACACACACAGTTACCACAACAGAAGTCTCAGCATGCAGCCGGATGTTGGATACACCAGCCTAATCGGGCTGTAGAAGATACCACCTTGCAACAATAAGTATGATTATGTGCTGAGAAAGTGATCCAGAGGATGCCACATGCAGTGGACAAAACTGCGGACATCAGGGTTTATATTATATGAATATACATTATTCACATGGTGCCTTAAAAGCCAACACTGTTTTAGACTCACGGCATTTCCTTCACCTCTCGAATGCGCAATAAATCTAACTATAAATATTATGATGGCTTGGCTGTTGTAGTGTCAGAGCCAGCAACAAACTGCACGGATACTTAAGGAAACTCCCAGCTTAGCTTTCTAATGGACCGAGCCGCCGGCACAATATCTATCTGACCTACTGAAATGAAATGGTTATACTATGAAATGTTACTGTATACTTTCATATTCTATAGTCTTGTGATTGATTTATTCAGTAACATGATAAAAGAAGCACAAATAATTGACTGAATCTCAGTGATGCGCAATTAGTTATTGAGAAATGTCTTGACTTTGTAACATAATTTGTTTTGTAGTTAATGATAACATGTGGAGCATTCCGTTTTTTCACAATTCTATGTTCAAACAATCCTCTTAAGAGAACGAGGATTTTGGCCATAATATATAAGAATTTTAATGCGACAGTATAATGGTGAGTCACAATCTATGTGATCATGCCATGCTCAATTTACATTAACATTTACCATACAGTACAGACTGCTGGTATTTGACTATGTTCCTCACCATTATATAGAATAAATGCAAATGTTATTCGTAAGTTACTTAGAGGTACAGCAATGACACAAGCTAGATTTAGATGAGCTTTTGCATTGCCTTGGCAAATGATTCTCAATTCTACGCATAGTTAAACCAAACAATAACCCACCTGACCCAGGCTGGACCAAGTGCCTGACTTAAGGTTTCTTGCTAGAAGTGGGACTTTATAATTTTTTTCTGGTTTTATTTTGATGTTTAAAAACATGATTAGTCCTTTATTACAAAGGAATTACTCCCTCTGCCTCATTCCTGCCCCTCATGGCAAAACAGTGTATGTTACTTACTGCTGTGTAGCAAGAGCTGATGTTTGTACTTCGCCGTTTGTGAGAACTTGCACGCTAGCTATCACTAGACTGGTGCCGTGGTCCTGTGTGCGCTTCATTAATAGCGTGAAACAAACAAATCCAACGGTTCTGTTTTCTCAGTGCCGAACCCAAAGTGTAGCTGTTGTCCTCACCAGCCACAGAGAATACAAAGACATCAATTCAAAAACGTTAACCAAGTTTTATTTCAATCAGGCCCCAAATGAAGTGGTGGTTGGTAAGACATTGAATGCAAACCGCTCTCCGCGAAGGCAAAGCTTACGCACAGAGTGAAAGCTGCACCACCCACCCCTGCGAAGGTAGCAGCGTAGGCCAACAAGGCCTTCCACCTGTGTCCTCCAGTGGCCACGTGGCACAAGCCTATTTTGTCTTCACACTGAGTGCAGGCTGGGCAAGCTGAAGTGCAGCAGCCATGCATGTGTGACTGTATTTACAAAGTAAGCAGTAGGGGCACAAAAGATAATAGCGCCTTCATACAAAGGGCTTCTGCCCAATCAGAAATATTTATAAGTTTTACTGACTATAAACCCTGAGCACTGTACCTCTGTATCTCCAAGGACTTCCTGCAGTCCCTATGACTGCCACTAGGGAAACTTAGAGGGCACATTTAAATGCTTCACCATACATCCATCACTTTTGAAAAAGGCAGGATAATAAATTTTAAAATACATGGACTGGCGGATTGCATAGCTTGAATTATTTACAGTTTTCCACGTTACGATTTTGACATGTGACAAAGCAGATATAATTTCATGCACTGTTTCCATTTTGTAATGAATATAAGCACAGAGAGAACCAAGTCAGAAAGGCAGGGAAGGTTAAAACATAACAAGCTGACTCATCCATCAGCAATTACGGAGTCTGCGTTTATGTCGACAAAGACATGTGGGAGTACACAAGCTTCCAAATGAATGAAAGATAGCAAAACAGGCCTAATATTTAGATATTTTAAGGTTTTAGTTGTCAAAAGCAATGTGAGTTGGTTTACATTAAATAAGTATTATATTCACATGAAAACGACTAAAATAGTCAGCAAGAAATAGAGGTGTCAGGTATTGGCAGAAGACCTTAGGAATAATATGATGATGACAGCAAAGACGGGGAGCAAGAGGAGGAGTACAAGGGAGACCGAGGGTAAGAGCGGCCACCTGCACAGTGACCACACTCCACTTTTGGGCCATTGTGTGGTATCAGGCTGGCCCTGGACGACACAGGGCCGACAGAGAACAAGTGGCCGGACCTGGGACACACTTTCCTGAGAAAATGAGAGGGAAAGGGGGATGGTAAACAAAGTAAAATTAGAACCATTTGTCTTCGTAAGGATTCTGTACAGATGTTACTTATAAGCTTGTTACTTATAAACTAACAGCTGCGCCAGAGGAAGGAGTTAGTTGAAATGGATATTAAAACTGGACATTTATTAACGTGCCTAATATGTCTTTATTGGCATTATGTTTGTCCTTTAATGGACCAGTATTGATATTGCATGTATAAGTATGATTAGCTATCTTAAGAATAATTTTATACTGAACGTGTACAGCTACAGAAAAGTCTCATTTTCAGCTGTATGCACTGATGCATTTTAGCATTCTGCTTCAGTAGCTGCGTACCTCCAGGATAGTCCTGCCGTGTGTGCGATGAGGACTGAGTCGAAGATTCCAACGGTGAACTCTGTGGCTCCGCCCTCCATCATCCTCGCTTTCCGTGGTGTCCTGTCGCGGTACTCGTTGCCGGCGACGTCTCCGAGAGCTGACTCGTTGCAGCGAACCTGTTTCTGGAAGCCTAGGCCAATTAAAATTTAAGAAAGCCTACCTGTAAAATACAGGGTCCTATGTGGGGAAACGGTACATAAGCAGGTATTCAGGGGTGCCGGTATACTAGGGAAACGGTACATAAGCAGGTATTCAGGGGCGCCGGTATACTAGGGAAACGGTACATAAGCAGGT
>JAABNX020000017.1:14166737-14212005 GCA_015163995.2 Mormyrus lacerda | reverse complement strand
GCCGGTATACTAGGGAAACGGTACATAAGCAGGTCTTCAGGGGTGCCGGTATACTAGGGAAACGGTACATAAGTAGGTATTCAGGGGCGCCGGTATACTAGGGAAACGGTACATAAGCAGGTCTTCAGGGGTGCCGGTATACTAGGGAAACGGTACATAAGTAGGTATTCAGGGGCGCCGGTATACTAGGGAAACGGTACATAAGCAGGTCTTCAGGGGTGCCACTAGAGACTTTGGGCAACATGAAAGCATATTGGACCACCAACCCAGAGCAATCCATGTATGTTCCAAATTTTTTAGGAATCATCCTAACTTCACCCCCCATCCTTTATGACACCCCTGCAGGTATGCGCAAGTTTTGTTCTGCATGCCTTGTGCATCTAGGAACTTGCACATGCTGCCTACCGGCTATCTGTGTCCTCTATATCAGCATCTGCATCGCTCTCTCCCTGAGGATCTGACTGGCCACACTCCTCCTGTGGGAAAATAAAGCAGGTATCCAAAGTAGCAGTGGGCAATTTCACAGGTCTCCATACTTTCAAATTTAAAACAAGCAATTAACGCCACAAAAAAAAAATACACAGATGTGCTTTATAACACTAGGTGATTTTAACTACCACTGGTTAAAATCAATTGTAATTGATTACAATCAGCTGAAGACCCTGTTTATTTAATTACTTAAGTAAATATGAGCTTTTCAACTGTACTACAGACATAATACTTCTTGTTCACAGTCATGATTTTGTTAGCCTTCAGAAATGGCCTTGATGCTCTGTTTCATATAAGTACAACGCCAAAATGCTCTTCTCACTCACTCTCCCAGTACCTCTGTGCCATATCCTTCTGAGTATCTGGTTATCAGCCCCCATTGTGTCTCACAGAACTCTCCCTTCATTGCATCCTGTTCAGATGGATGGAAGGGAAGAGGTCTGTTTCACTGATATCCATGCTTTTTACGAAACACATTCTTTTTGCTCCATAACATCCAGGTCCTAATGATGTACTAGCAGTTGCAATGGTAGAGAGCAGCATACAGAAACATCGAGAGCTGTCCAGGATAGAAAGACACGGAATGGCATAAATGAAGTGCTAGACGGTTTAATGGTGAACAGAAACAAGGAAGGAGCTCAACCACAGAACAACTTGCACTGGATAAGTAACACACACAATGAAAGGAAAATGAAGTGAGCAAGGAAATGACCCTCACCGGCTGTGTGCGTCTTTTACAGCAGTGCATGCACCGACCCTTGTCACAAACACGCTCTCGCCCACATCTGCATCCACTGACCATCTCCGGACGCCTGGCTCCCTGCTCCTCCTATAACAGAATTCACTTATATACAGAATTTCAATTATATACAGAAAAAGAAATTATGAGTAGGTATTATTTGGTTTGAATCTTCTTTATACTTTAGAATGCACACGCCTACGGTATATTACAAAATATTCTGAGAAGGTTCATTCAGTTTGCTTACCTGAATGTGTGTGTATGCGAGAGAGAGAGAGAGAGAGAGAGAGAGAGAGAGTGAGAGAGTGTTTAAGATTAATAGAAGCAAAAGACCACTCCGATACAGCAGTATTTTACATCTGAAGCACCGGAGGCATGGATAAATTTAAGTTGGAAGTTGTATATTACTCAAGCCACCGTTAAACAGCGACACTGTGCCAGTAATGACAGTGCGTTAATGTACCTCATACTCGTGGTCGGAATTTTCCCCAGAAGAAAAAAAGCTGTTTGAGTCAGAATCCTCGCGCCTCATGCTGTCCCCAGCCCCGGGTCACGCGCACACTAAAGCCTATAGGAAGACACCTTCGTGGGTTAAAACACGCACGACCGATAATGGAACTAAACTGTCAACTTACACAAGTTCAACTATTACATAAATAAGAGCGTTCACTTAATCCACATAGGCTGCAAATAAAATGAAACAAGTTCAGACAGCTCCCGTGTCACCATCTTTAAACTTTTAAAATACAATATCATAAAGGAACACTTAATTTTATTAGAATTGTTTTGGAGCTCACGGAAATTGGTACGAATACTGTTTCCAGGTATTTACATATTGTTGCAGTTTCATCTCTTGCTTTCAAATCGAGCACTTTAATTACGTAATCCTCAAGCTCAGATGTTGGTGCGCGACAACTTTTTCATTTTAATGGCAGCCTTAGGTAGTTTTTGATCATGGCGCACATACCGTATATATATATATATATATATATGGTATATATACCATATATATATAATATATATATACACCGTTATATACCTACACGGTATATAAATGTAACAAAATACATATTACCTTCGAATTTACAGTCTATAAAATCTCAAGTCACCAGTATATAATAATTTAACGTTATTACTTCCAGCACCTAAGCATAACCCCTCCAAATGATAACAGATAAAACATCAAAACCAAAGGAACTGTCTTACAAGCGCGCTCCTACATGACGCCTTCTTCGCGCTATGGCTCCGCGGAACTTAATAACGTTGTGCTAAAACTCCATATGATATTATCTATAATTTGACTCTACCAGTCCTTCAGGATATTGTCCTTACAAAACATCGCTGTACTGAATGTCAAATATTGTTATAACTGGAACAAGTTTAATAAAATGTAAAAGGCATATCCCTCACGGGCTGTTAAAATGGAAGCTTGCAGTGTTCCCAAAATAATTGACATTGTAATCCGCTATCTACGTTAACAGTGTCAATCCGACTCGTTTTACGGCGCAGGCATCGGGAGCGCGCCTGCCATAAATACATTCCAAAACAAGTTCAGCGAGCAGTGTGGGAGGGACGAGATTGACGGTGTAGGGGCCACTTATCAATGCGAAAGTGGGCAGCAAGAGAACCAATTCGACCAATCGCGGTTACAAGTGACGTACTAAAGGTGGGAGTTCAGAAGCCATAAACCACGCCTCGTTTTAAATCCAGGCTTGTGATTTGATAAATCTGGAATGAGCAATGACCAATCCCAGTCAAGGAGAGCGATATGACTTTCCTCAAACAAACCTGCTTTGAATGAATGCTTGAATAGGGAACGCAGGTTGCGTTTTTCGCACAGTAATACCTGTTTGGTGGAATTTATGTTGATTTCGTTAATGCTTGTATTTCTTTTCTCAAGCGGGGTTGGTATGTGATTTATATTCTACTAATATTCTGCTGTCTAGTTATTTTGTACTGGATCACTATGGCCGTCGCTTTAGATAATTCCTTACTTCCGAAGCGTCCGCTTTGAATATATTTGTCACTACAAGGGGGTCCCCTTTTGATAATTTTCAGGGGGCTCCATTTTATGTTTAATAAATACGTCCGTCCGACGTGCCTGCCAGGGGCGTATAAATTCATAAGAAATCCGGCAAATATCAGGGCCCGGCCACGGAAAAGCACGGGACTGCTGGGTGATGTCAGCCAGTGGTCCCCACATAAATTAATCCGCTTCTGGTGCCAGCCGTCTTCCCCAGCTATAACTAGTTAGGTGAGCAATTCATTTTTAAAGTAGCGCTGAATTTTTGCTATGTAAATTGCAAACAGGATGCCTTTTTTGTGGCATATATACCTATTTGTTTGTTTAGTCTCATAATATTGTTTGTAGTTTCCTGTGTTGGATCTATGCACTTATGTATGAAAATGAATTTCACCTCAAATCAGTGAAGTAATTCATGTGTTTTTTGTATGTACAAATATATATTGTACCATTTTTTTTGTGTGTCATGGTTTTTATTAGTAGAGATGAGGCAGCTCTTTGTGAAAGAAATGAAAGTACTCCGATGACTGCCAACGGTACATGTACATACCATGGTAAACATTACAAGGGTGTTACACTTGTTATTTACAACTTGCCCCCACCTGGCAGGTCAGCAGTACAACACAATGTCTGGCAGATACTGCGGAGGCCAGTGTTGCTGCTGTGGCTAACATGTCACAGTCACCAATGTCCCGGTATACCTTCCCTTCCTGGAGCATCCTCAGCTGCCGCAGGGGGGAATGAGGTCAGGCCCACAGCCTTTTGTCAGTCATCCCCAGGTGGTAGACTCATTGGAGAGGCACTTGAGGATCTCCCCTAGTCCCTTAAAATAACTATCCAGCTTGGGTGACTGTCCCTTCTTACAAATAGAAAAAGTGCAACCAAACGGTGCCCCTAGTGTTAACGTCTTAGCCTGGGCTGCATGCATTATAGGCATGTTTCTGTTGGGCAGTTGCTGCACATTGGTGCTACTGGGCCAGTCCATGCATGCTCCTCAGACACTCCCGGGGACACCCCAGGTGCTCCACACCTGGCTCCCGTGGCACCTATTGTGGGCAGTGCTGGCTTGATGGTTAGGGAAGCACACTTGTAATCGAAAGATTGCAGGTTCTCTCCATCAACCTCTCAGATGTGGCAGGGGCATTGCAAAGTCTGAAGGGCATGGCCTGGAAATGCCATAGACCAATGGTGAATGTGGTCTTGGGTCAGGCATCCGAGGCCAGTGCTAATAGCCACTTTGGTGCTAAACCACGTTGATCCAGCAATGTGATTCAGTGTGCCCGGGTTTCTTGACCAGGACTTCCAGCACAGCCCAAGGACTCAATAATACCCACTGCCACCATTTCCTGGAACTTCTACTAGCCTGCCTCATGCTTGGCAATTGCCACACAAAGAGGTTATAGATGAATGGGTTAGGCATCTCCAGTGTTGATCGCATGTGGGATGAGTGCTCTTCATCTGCACTTCTTGTCACCGGTTACAAAGACGTCCAAATATCCATCTCGCAGGTGCTACTTCTCTGCTATCAGGCCCACTCTGCTCCACTGCCATAGCTTTTGGACTGCCTGTACCATCTCCTGGAATATTTTTTGCCATAGTCTTGCTGCCCAGTGTATTGGGGGAGAGGGGGGTTAACTGTATATTGGAGGCAGCTGGAACCCTTGGGGGAGAGGTGGTCACTTTTGTTGCCATGTTTGTGTCTGTTGCATCCACTGCCAGTCTGCATCTCCACTGACGTGGAGTGTGGTTAGCAGACATATCAATGTGTGCCCTGGCACAGCAAGTCCAGCCCCATGATGCAGGCATCCCAGATGTTGGCCAGCCACACCTAGACCATGGTCCACCCTGCCTGCTCGATGCTGAGCTGCATCCTCTCCTTCATTGGCATGCACAAACCAATAATGGATGAATGTCAAATCCTCCGTCACTTCCCACCCTAGTGGGGCTGGCTGGTAGGTGCCTGGGAGGATATCCTGGCAGATGATGGTGGACTCTGTCTATGAGGGCTCAGCATCAGGCGCCCTCCATGATGCAGTCCATGTAAAGGCCTCGCTCTTGACCCAGCTGGTCCACTTGACAACATTGGGGTGGAAGTTTGCTGGTGAGGGCTCCATCACATTATAGTTTCACTTCCAGAGTCACAAGTGCAGCTTCACGGCAGGTGGTCTGGTGTGGCTGGCATTTGGCATGTGGATTGCTTCAACCTTCTCTGCCTCTGCCAAGGCACCAGCCAGCATTGCGCTTGTAGCTGGATGCACTGGCTAAATTGTTCTGGTGTTAATGCCTTGACAAAGGCATGTGGAACATGTGGGTAACGTGGGCAGCGGATGCACCCAAGGTCTCGTTCTCCTGTTTCTGCCAACTGGCCAGCTTCTCACTCATAGTCCCTGCTGATGGCTGCAGATAGTGACACTGCTCCCACACTGCAGCCAGAGGAGAGTGATCTTGCTGCTCATCTGAGGAGATGCCGGGTAGGACCTGGACCATTTCTCCTTGCGGTGCCAGCACCAGGTGGACTGCCATCTCCGTGGGAGATCAGCTGTTGTACAAAGCTGTGAGATTCACTTGGCCGAGGTTGGGTTCCAGGGACCTTTGTCCGCTGTAGTTCAGCGGATCCGCAGCGCCCTCTGCTGCCTGGCACTGGCAGCGCAGCACATCAGTACATCATTGGGTCTCCCCAGGAGGACATAATGCTCAGCTGGTGAGGTCTCCTTCTGGCAAGCTGCTGCCCACACCCTGCGCCATCTTGGTGTTTCACAATGTTTTCGGACTGAAATTGGCGGATCAGGTCATCCATATCTTGGATGATCTCAGATCCTACTTCTGACATCAGTGTAACGGGATTTCTCTGGGTCATGGTTTTTATTAATGGAGAGGAGACAGCTCATTGTAAAAGGAATGAAAGTTCCAGATTTATTAACCACGCACTGCCATAGATAACTAGCAGCATTACACATAGGGAAAACTGCAATCGACATGACACTCATGAGCTTCATGATCTAGTTTACCGAACGAGCTGAACGGTGAATGAAATGAATGAATCGTTGCAGTGACCAAGATCTTTTTTTTTCACTAAAATGATTTGTTCAAAATTAAAGAATCGTTCATGAGCCACTGAAGTCTCGTTATGACCATTATAACCGTCTCTGCTGTGACTTTCCAGTTGCTCTCTCAGGGAGTCATTAAACTAGGTGGGGAGACGTTGGAAGTCTCCAGCTAATTAGGAATAATTATATGTAATTTTGTAGATTAAACTGTTTGATATCTATGGTCTAAGGAGTTTACAGTAAGATAGAAACACTGTCTGTGCGACTGAGTGTTTTATCAAACCTACAGGGGCTACTCAGTAATGCTGGTACTTAAACAGCAATGCTGTGCTCTGTACATTATAACCAAAGAGTTATAGAGTTATAGTTATAGACTACAGACTACAGAAAGTAGTCTCTCCTAAATTAGGTGGTTGTCTTTAGGTGTTAATATAATTTTAAGGCATTTAACATCTATACGCATTTAATACGACAAGTCAAAAAATTTGGAGAAAAATATTAAATAGCCACCAGGCTAGTGGTGCTGGCTATTAATGATGACTTCACCTCACTTAATAGATCGTAAACAGCCCTGTACAAAATGTCTGCCCTGTATCACCAAGGAATCAAGAACACATCTACATTCAATGGGGATGCTTTCAGTACACCATACAAAATATTGCTCCTCTTCACCTGTATGTTTTGGTCTTTAAAACCCCCTTTGCCTTTCACCATATTTTTTCCCCATTTGTGGAAAACAAGATTTTAAAAGATAAGGAAATTTAGAAGAGGACATGTAAGAAAGATACATAGAATACATAGAAGTACATACAGAACAGAGAACCTTAGGTAGAGAAATGAGGCATTATGAGTAGATGATGGGGGGTTGGAGGGATTGAGCAAAGGAGATAGACAGTTGTGTATACCCAGGCTATAGTATAAACAGGAGATGAGGGAGTGATAAGAAAATTAAGGAAATGGGTGCAGCTTAAATAGCAGTGAAACATCCACATAGACTCGGATAGTCTGTCTGCTAGTATCACTTGCAGTTGTGACCTATTGGCAATACAGGCAAATGCATTCGAGCTCAGTAAGACCCAGCTCATTTGGAGAACCTTTATGACTACGGCAAGACAGCGACCGGGATCCTGCAAAACCAGCCTCTGCTACTGTAGAGCTATTTAAGGTGCTAAGGGCACGCCTGGAGAAGAGGCGTATGTGAGGGGCTGTAATATATTGGCAGAGGTGTGCTGGCATTGAGGGCCCCTTTCTACTTGCCACCATCTGCACAACAATCGGACCCAGGAGGAACCTGACTCCGTGGGACCCAATGCAGGTCGGAGTCGACACCCACCGATTCATTTCTTTTAGTTGAGCATCGGTAAAAGAGAATGGACTGCAAGTAAACTATCAGATAAGGCAGAACAAATTAACTTTTGCAGAGCAAAACTGTTCCTTGTTATGGAAAGAATATACTGTATTGAGTGTTATTAAAGGTAATTAAAACGATTAAGTTTTCCATTACACTATAATTGTCAACAACTGGCAAATTAGACAAAGACTGTAGACAAAAGAACATTTTAAAAAAAGAGTTAAGGATCTGGAGAATAAATGATGAAGGCCACCTCCAACCAGAACCGTCTCCTCCTCCCAAGCTTTGACCAACCTTGGGACACATGGAAGAACCCCGTCTCCCATCTCCGACTCAACACATTTGATTTTTCTGATCTATGGGATGAAGAGGACCTAAGATTAGATATTCCTGAGGGAGATGGAGGACTTGCAGGGACACATGCCTGTCAAATCAATGGGGATGTTAGGAAATCTATTCCTGCTCCGCCGCCACCGCTTGCTCCTCCTTTGCCCCCATCAATGCTGTTGGATTGCCCAAGCCCCGGTGGAGGACGGACTCTAAGACTCCACTGGAGGGCTCTCCAGTCTCTGCCTGTGCTGCCCAAGGTCAGTCGCTTTGGCACTCAGACCATCTGGGCAGGGTTGGAACCAGTCCACTTGGATACCAACAAACTGGAGTACCTGTTTGAAAGCAAGAAAAACAGCGCCGCTGGATGTAGGGTGAGAAAACAGCAGGTTAGTAAGAGGGAAAGTTTGTGTCTGCCTGTCTACTCAGCATTCTTGATGTAGCATGTATGTATTGTATTTACACTGCCTCCTGCGTTCTTGTCTACTTCTCCTAGAAGCAGAAGCGCATCACAGTACTAGGAGTGAAGCGTAGTAACATCATCACCATTGCCCTCAGCAGTCTCCCACCCCCTCGCTTGCTGCCCCCTGCCATAATGAGTATGGACTGCTGTGTGCTAGACAGAGAGGACCTGCAGGTGTGTTTCAAGCTGTATTAAGAAGAGAAGGTCTTTGGTACTTGAGGTTTATAATAGCCTCGATTGTTATCACTGCAGACCTATGCTTTTTTTTTTAAATAATAAAAAAACAGGATTAAAATACCATGCAAGACATAGCATAACCTTAAGTAGACTGATAAGACATGTACAATCTAACTAAGACACTTAAAATAATATTAGTAAGTAAAATTAACCTCCTAATGAACATCATTTGGATCATATCTAAATTACTTGCTGTTTAATACTTACTGTAATGGATATTTTCTTTTTCAATCTGTTTAGAAACTGCAGACTCTGATCCCATCAGAAGAAGAGTTGTGCTTGATTAGAGATGCCCAGGCCCAATTTCCAGACTCTGTTTTGGGCCCAGCAGAGGACTGTCTCCTCACGCTGAGTAGAATTCCCCATCTGAGTCAGAGACTTCAACTTTGGGCTTTCGCTTTGGATTATGACAGTTTGGAGAGAGTGAGAGCCACATATCTTAGCTGTGTTCATATTACTCAGTGATGTGTAGGCTGACTGTTTTGCACTTTTTCACGGTACGGTACTGGTTATTTTTTCTCCCCAATTTTTTTTTTTCTGCCCAGGAAATTGCAGAGCCTCTCTTCTATCTGAAGCTAGCTATGGAGCAGCTAACAGCCAGTCACACGTTCCGCTGTATCCTGGCAACGGTGTTAGCAATTGGCAACTTTCTCAATGGGTGCAAGGTGACTGTGGAATTTGCCTCCCTAGCTTGCTGCTCTGTGTGTTGGTGTGATTCTGAGTAATGTGCCTCAGCAGGTGTCACCAGAGTATTATAGTCAGCCTACAAAGTCCTACAGGTCTTCCAAAGATGCATATGTATCTGAAACGGACACTTCTCTCATAAAGGACCAGCCATGTCTCGTGCAGTGTTCTTAACATAAATTTGGTGTAATTAGTTGCCATTCATAAAAAGAAAATAATACAATTGGATGCCTTGGATTTAAAGTAATTATCGTATTTCTGTAATTCCGTTATATTCAAGACACCTCAACTTTTCAAGAGCAGGCACCCTAAAGCTGCATTAACAAAATTGTCTTCTGCTTGCTTTGTGCTTCCCACTAGGCCAGTGGTTTTGAGCTGAGTTACCTGGGTAAGCTGTCTCAAGTGAGAGACACACACAGCCGCCAACCGCTGTTGCACCACGTTTGCGTGCTGCTGCTGCAGCTTTACCCACAGTCCTCCGACTTGTATTCTGACATCACGGCTGTGATGCGTGTCAGTAAGGTAGGTACATGTAGTCACTCTCTCTCATGCTTGGCACCTTTATTTTGGCCAAAATCTCCTTTCTTCCACTTGCATTTGTATTCCTATTACAAAAAGCCTTCATATATCCAGTTTATTAATTAAAAAACCATAGATCAAGTTTGAAGGACTAGCTTTAATGTGTGTTACCTTATACACCTCTAAGATATGTTTCCCATAGGTTTATGTTTTGATATTTTAGTTTTTAAAAAAATGTGAATATAAGCTATGACTCCCTTTATGTCCTTCCTTCTCCCTCTGTATCTTTCTCACATGCACATACTTCCTCCTTCCTTTTAGTGTGACTACAGTCAGGTGCAATCTAACCTCTCACAGCTGAAGACTTGCTGCAAGGCATCATGGGAACAGCTGCATATGCTAGAGCGGGATAAGGGGAAGGAATTTTGGGGAGAAAATGCAGGTGGCACTCTCAGAAAGCGCCTCCCTAGGATTCTGAAGGAATGTGAGGAGAGACTGAACGTGTTGAAAGCTGTCCATCGAAGAGTCATCAATAGGTAATAAAATCTACTTCACTTCCATACTGAGAACACTATTACAGCACTGTGACTTTAGTACTATCAGTATTAATTCTAATATTCAGTTGGCCTCAATTTACTGTTTATATATTGCCTGAAGACATTTCTTGCATCCGAAATCACACATTTCCGTACTAAGTAGCACGCCAAAAGAGTACATGAGACATAATAGTGTGTCCAAAACTATCGTGTGCGTTAGTTAAGGACACAAAAAGTTAGGATCTAAAGTCTGCAAACACTGTACAGTGGACAAAATTCAATCTCATAATTCTAGGCCTGACTTATGAGGAAGTTAGTAGTTAACTTATGAAAACGCTGATTGATGGTAATGGTGATTCTAATGTGAGCATAATTCTTAACATTTGAACTCATGTACTAATTTAAACAGCATGATAAATTTTTAATATGCTGTTTTTTTTTCTATTATAAATTGTTTCTATGAAGAGCTGTCATGACACATGATAACGTTACTTTGCAGTCCCAACAGCTCTGAAAGGATTCAATGCTGCAAATAGAAAGCATTTTAGTGTGTTTGGTAAGCGGTTTGTAAAATTAGTATTTGTTGTTGTGCAGGACAACTATTATTAAAGATTAAAGTCCAGCAGTTCAAAGGTAATGCAGTATGTCCAGAAAGTGTATGAAACATGAACTGAGGAATTATACTAAAAGAGCATTGACTTAGTGTGTACTTTTTCCTCATTAAGTACTGCGTAGGGTGGTATTGTGGTTGCAGCCATTGTCTCACTATGAACTGCTCTCTATGGTGATACAGATTGTAATCACTATGATTTTGATTTTATAAAGACAACAATGGTATGAGGTTCTTCTTCTTCTTCCCTTTTCTTGCAGGTTCCACTCCTTCTTGCTATTTCTGGGATACCCGCGCTGTACTGTGAAGGAGACCAGCCCTGAGGTCTTCTGTAAAACTGTCAGCAACTTTGCCCTGGAGTACCGGACATCCCACCAGGCCATCGTCAGAGAAAGGGAAAGAGAAAATGAAAGCGAGGGAGAAACGACTGCTTCTACTCCACAGTGTACCCAGCCACAGGTAGCCATTGGGTGGAAGGATTGAGGGAGACATAAGAAAAAGAAATATGGGAATGGATGAATGCAAGAGAGAGAAACTGAGGAAGAGGGGGAAATTGACAAAGGGTTGGAGGTAGATGTTGGGAATGAGAAAATCACTGGGGGGGGGGGGCTGGCATGTTTGTGGAAGGGGCTTTGGGGAGAAACATTCCCTGGTGGCATTTCCTGCTCCTGTCTTGACCCCACCAGACGTCATTTCCACTTCTCCCTCTCCTCTCAGGAGTGTCTAGAGCACCGCCGACTTCAGGAGGTCCTGAAGTCTGAGTCTACCCTACACCGAGACCCTAGCCTTCCCCGCTCCCGCAGAAAGAAAGGTACGGGTAGAGTACTGCTATTCAATAAAGTTTCTTCCAGTGAAGCAGGTAGTATCATGATTAATGATATTAATTTACCCTATACTATGTTGTATTTCTATATGACGTCTTGTTGTACTATTTCAATTAGGTATTAAATGCTCCACTAAAATATATACATTATTGAATAGGGAAAAATATTTATGCAATGTAAATGTAGGCAAATGTGTGTTGTTTAAAATGCTACTGTCTGGTTATTGCAGACCTGGGAGGTGTTCCATGAAGCAGGATTTCTTGCTTAGCTGGATATCTTGTTGGATTAAAAGTAATCTGGGCTAAATGGACTTCATCTTCATTCACTCATACTTAGCACAGACTACCTTAAATTCTTATCCAACTAAGCAAGAAATCCTGCTGCGTGGAACACCTCCCAGAGGTAGGAAATCTTATCCAGAATGGACCATTGTCTATGCTGGTTTTCACTGCAACTCCGCAATTAGATTACTAATTAGAGGATTGATTGGCTAAAGAGTTCTCACACCAGGGTTTGAACAGCTGACCTAAAGGTTATCCCAAAAACTTGCGTACACACTGAACCTTTGCAGGTACGATTGGCTACCCTTGTCGTAAACATTGTGTGCTTGCATTCTAGGCCAAGCTTCTAGCAAGCTGAAGTGACAATGAGTGATGTGTCTCCTTCTCTCAACTCCCCAAACCTACCTAATTGTGGATCACATGATACATCGGCCGACCGGAAGCTGAGCCTTCTTTAATAGCATCCAATGTAGCTGGCTAGCAGGCCTGTACCATGGCCTGAAAACTCTACCTCCACATGGACCAAGCAAAAGTCACATGCCGTACAACATCTATGCTATGCTTCATGAAGACTTGAGTAGGCACACTCCCCTTAACTTTGTTCATTAAATATCACAGCAGCGTATGTACTTAACACCGTTCTAGTAGTATATTTACATCACATTTAGTTGCTTAACAGATGCTTTTTATCCAAATTTCCTCAAATGTTAATAAAGCTGGGTATTTTGCTAGTGAATTTCCAGTTTGGTGACTTGCCCAGGGTGATGTCTCAGACTCGAACAGGAAAGGCTGGACAGTACATGAAACTCAAACGGGTTGTACAAATGCAACATTCTGCGCTATATTTCTGTCCTGTCTTGCCTTAATAACTCTCCCTTATTTACCAAACCACCAGGCATTACTTAAGCACAACATCTGAAATTCTGAAAAGTCTCCATTTAAAATTTGGGTGAACTATTTGTTCAGTATTTAAACTCTGTACAATAGTCAGACAGTTACCCACTCGGCACATGCATACATGCATACAAATGCTTCCATGAAAGCTGTTGCCATACATACTGCAAATAACATAACAGATTATTCATCAAAGATCGACACTAAAAAGAAACAAAAATTTCACATTAAGTATATTCCTTTTAAAAGTCAAAGATTTTTTTTTTCCTAATAAAAGTTTCAGTTAAAAAGAATGTGAATATAAGATAACTCGGGGGATGGGATCATTTCACTATTTCTACAGATGTTTAAAGGCTGTAAGTCAGCATCACTGGGGATATCAATTACAAGCAGGGCCCGTAGTGGCTCCAAGGTATATCAGGAAATGAGCAAACTGAATAGCAGCAGTTATTGTGTAACCTACTCTTCTGAGCAAATAAACAATAAACTAACCTACTAAAAACTATCAAGACAGAATAGAATAATAAAGAATCAAAACTTTTTGTGGGATTCATCATTAACAAAACTATTATTGCTATTATTGTTTCATTAGACAGACAAACAGACAGACAGACAGACAGATAGATAGATAGATAGATAGATAGATAGATAGATAGATAGATAGATAGATAGATAGATACTTTATTAATCCTTAAAGAAATTTAGGAATTTAACTTTTATGGTTTCACCTATGTTTATTTGGGGGTCACTCAACTACATTCTCAAAAAAACTACAAAATCTTAATGTGCCTGCCAACTTTAAGGACATCTATCAAGTAAGCTGCTTAACTATCAAGTAAACTGCTTAACTACTTAATTCTACAACTAAAGCAGTCTCCAGTATTAGTACATTTTTCAGCTACATTTACTGTCCACTTTCACCAAGCCGCCGAGATACCTGGAGTTGAAATGTACATTTCGTGACGCTTAGCACGGGATTTGAAGGACATTTATGTTGGCCACATGAAGAGAAAGACCGCGGAACTGCGTGGCGTAAGTAGCCAATAAGAGATTGGGATTTAGAGGCGGGTCTTTACGTAGGCGTGACAATAATTATACGCCTATCCAGCCGGCGCCATTTTACAGTCGCAGTTGCCTCAGTGTCGTGTGTATCGGAAAGAGACCAGAAAGCGCAAAGCTCGTCGAATTTTAGTAGCTAATTTTTAAACGTAAGCTCCTGGTGAGTATTTTGATTCAAGAGATTTTTTTTTTTCATTTTTTCCTACTTTGAGCTATCTTTGGGATTTTTGTTTTTTATTTTTAATGTATTTTTGTGACAGGCTTTCTGTATCTGTGATTGCGAATGTGGTGTACATTTTGTGAAGCAGGACTAGATGACGAGCTAACAGGCTAGCTGAATGGTTACGTGGTCGCGTGAGGTTAATTAGCTAAATGTCGCTAGCTGGCTTTTCATAATTGTCCTTATTGTTTTTAATTTTTCTGTCGTAAACTTTTTTTTTTTTAATAAATGAACATTTTTTTTCCAAGAGGTCCTTTAGTGCAGTGTGCTTAGGAGACTATTTTTAAAAGAAAATCCCGAAGACGGTTTTGTTTTTTTTCTTTTACTAATAAAAAAGAGAGAACGCCATTTTTTTCTTCATATTTGGATTTCCTACTTTTTTATTTTCCGGCTTTGTTTTCCCCCCCAATCATTTAGTTAGTTGATTTACTGTTTTCGGCAAGGCTGCTTATGGCTTGTAATTGGATGATTTAAATACATTTTTAATTCTGAATTTTGTTTTAATTTTTTGATTTTATTCTAAATTCATCAGCTATTCAGACGTAAGACTGTTATTTTTATTTTTATTGTCAAGGCTGGTTTTAAAGGGATTCTGAACAAACTTCTGTGTGTAATATTTTTCTGCGTATGACCGGGTTGTGGATTATGAGACTTGAAATGGACTTTCTGTGTAGCAACACAAGACCAATTCCTGAAAACATTTAATTAAAATTTGTAAAGAAGTTCATGTGTGGTGTGGAAATGCGTTAATTTTTTCGCTTGTACGGCTGTAGTTGTCACTTATGTCTTGCTCCTGAATCACTTCTATTCGTTAGCTGCTGGTGTGTATCAATTCATAAGAGAGCGCGTGATTTAAAATACGCGGAGTGTATGAAACATTAGGGACACCTGGTATTCCCTTAATAGACTGGCGGGAGGAATCCAGGCTAAAATTCCTTTTGTTGTTTTTAAATAACTTTAGATAGTGTACATAAACTGGAGACGACAGATTAAAGAAGGATTTTGAGATAATTGAGATTCTTTGGATTATGTATATAGATTAATTGTGCAAGAAATATTGAAATTATTTGATTGGTGCGTAATAGTGGGCGCCTGATCTGCTGATTTGAGCTCATCAAGAACTTAAAGGTGTAAGGTGTACTGGAAATCATCTGATACCGAAAAGATTTTGAGTGAGGGAAATGTGGAAGGGAGGTAAATCGCGTGGATGAAGTCAACTGGCAGTCCCATTATATTGATGGGTAAGATCAAAGAATGCCTCTCTCATTACATTTTGAGAGGATGGAGTTATTCTTTATGCAAAAAGTAAACTTCTGTTAAAATTGAGAAGGAAAGGAACAATTTAAAACACTGAAGCACTGGGAAAAAAAGCATTCCCTGGTCTATTTTTTTTTTGTATTGTGTACTGATGGGGGCTGGGGACTAGAGAGAAAAAACCCATGTATCCCTCATGCAATGTGTCATCATAGCATGCTGGTGGTGGTGTTTTGTTAGTGTGAGGAGTATCTCATGTCATGCATTGGCATCTTGATAAAAGTGGGACAGTGAATACAGCAGGATATCTGAACACCATTTTCAATCAGTAGCATCCCTGCATGTCAGATTTTTATTTTTTTAAGTAGGAGAATGCCTGTGTCCAATGGTCAAGATTGATTTGGTATGGTTTTATGGGCACAATGAACTCATCTTAATACAGTGGCCTGTCCATTTACTAGTTCTTAGTCAAAGTCTCAGGTCTGTAGAATAAGACGGACCAAGCTATTTAGAGTGTGATTCTGCGACCAACCAAGTTCAGCATCTCTATAGAAAGCTCTTTATGCTTGAGTCTATTCCACAATGAATTGAGGCTGATCCAAAAGAAAAATGGGTGCAAAACAATATAAGGAAGTGTCCCTAATGTTTTGTATGCTTGGTGAAACTACCTTGATGCTGTTCTGTTTTTTGACAACACAGCTGCTTTGCCTGCTGGCACGAATGGCCAGATAGAGTACTGTTTCAAATAAGGCAAACCAGTTTCATACTTTGTTTTGAATTTCATACTAGAGTTTTGAAACCCTTCTCCCCCCCTCAGTGAGAATTCGTTGTCACTTTGTCATTATTTCTAATTAAACTTTCCCCCTTTATTTTTATTTTTCAGTTTTTGCTGCAGCTTTTTTGAACAACGGCGACCCGTAAGTTACTTCTCAAAAATTTTTCCCCTCCACTTTCATACACATACCTGTATTTTTAATCTGCAGAATGTTTTTTCCAACATAAAGGTTTCCCCCTTCCCTTTTAATTTTCTTTGATTCTACTTTTGCTTTGTTCCAGTCAACTATAATTTTGCTTTGTACTTTGGATAAGCTGTAGGGTCTTCATGAATACAGAATGGTCTTTCAGTGTTTTTTTTTCTTTTTCTTTTTTTTTTCTTTTTCTCTCTTTTTTACTTTTTTATTTTTTAAAAGAAATTTGTCTCCTCTCACCCAGTGGAGGATGATTTACTGACTAGACAAGCTTTTGCTGTTGCAAAAAAAAAGAAAGAAAACTCCTGGAAGATTGCTATGATGACCGTACAGATAAACACTTTCTGAAGTGTGCTTTTGGCAAATATAAACTTATATCTAGAAATTTCATTTCTAAAGTAGTTGGTGCCAAGCCAAATTGTAAAATGACAAAGCCTGATGACCACATACCTAGAATGAATCTGCTTCAAACATTTCCTATAATATTGGTTCACTTCTGGGAAGTTTAGACTTGAATCACAAAGGAGTGATTAGAAATCAGTCACATTTATCATTATTGCTGCTGTTTTCTCTCTTTTATAGTTTATGATTGTCTAAAGATTTTATTTGTTCACCAGTCATTTGTTTTGTGAAGTTTACTGTAGTGTACTAAGCGACTGAATTGAATTGAAGCAGTTGAATGCACCGTATCAAGGTTTATGGTTAAAATTGTGTTGGCAGTTTGTAAAGCAAACTACCTACTTTTTAGGTTATAAATAAAGTTTTCTTTCCTTTGGTTATTTTGATGCATATTATTTCTGACCCGATAAATGTATACTAACAAACTACTGATGTTGGTTGCGTGTGTGCAACACAGAATTGGGATTTGTCAGTGTGTGTATGTATAATATACAAAATAAACGCATCTTTTTGGTTTGTAATTTTTTATTTTTTTTGGCGGGGAATTGTCCAAAAGAATTGTTCACATTGACAGACTTTTATTTCCTTTCTTAGGACTCCATCAGACAACAGTGGAAGAGGGAGAAAATAAATGTTTCAATGGGGAGTGGATTTGAACCTGTTTAAAGCTAATTGTAGAATCAAACACCAGTATACCAATTAAACCCAGACCCTGAAATGCAGCCCAGTTATTTTAGTGTCCAAGCACATCATCTTACTAGCTGAGAAATAATTTTACATTCTTTTAATCTATAATATCATTCATCAGATGAGCTTTCTTATAGTTCATGCATCATTACATTTACTCTCCCCCAGTCAGAATGTAGGGATGATTTTATGTGTTGTCGTTCTATACTCTACGGAATTACAAAGATACAACATCCTTGTGGCCATTTCATGTTATGACTGTCACTATATTGTGAAGTTATCTCAGACTAGCAGTGCTGGTAAACTGCTACTGAAGTCATCAGAATTGTCATTGGAATACTTTAAGAAAACTTAATCAGCTATGGTTATGCAAGCCTAATACTGATATTCAAACTTGTACCAGAAAGTGTAAAAACATTTTAGTAGCATTAACTAAGGTTGGTTACTGTGCTAAAATGTGTATGATGGCTGTGGTTCACTTACCTAAGACATTAAGTATAAACTAATATATAGTGTGAAGCTGAACTCAGGACATGTCAGAATAATTTCGGATTTCCTCTTCTGGTCAATATCCCCATTTTTGTTGCATATAGTGAAACGATGCATGGTTTAGTGGGTCTGTATTTAGGAACCACATGGTGTTTTGACTTGTATATCTACTTGTTTCAGTGTTAAAGTGGGTTTTACCCTTAGGTGTGGATGCCTTGAATTTTGAAGGACCATTCACATTTCAGAAGTGAAATATGTACAACTGTCCTACCAACATGATGTTGTTCTGCTGGTCGTTTCCTTTAGCATGGTGACACCAGATGAAGAGACGTTTGGAGGTGGGGTTGTGCTCAGTGAGGTGTCTTTAATGACGTGTCTGCTATTCCATCAATGGGTGGGCTCACTGCATCCTGTAAATTGGAGGCTTAACTGAGAGTGCAAGACTGCAAAGATGCCTGCTGACATACACTGGGCACCACCTCACAGTGAGAGAAAGTAAATGCTGACATAACTTCCTCTCCACATGGGCACTAGAGTGACAATGAATAGGTAACCCCTAATTAATGTTAGTTTTTTTGTACTACTTTCACTGCAATACATACAAGGAGTACTTAGAATCCTTAACCTGGCGTGCCAATTGAGAAGACATCAGTAAAATTCTTGTCAAGAACGCCAATGCTCTCAATGAAGTCTTAATCAGACACAAAGGGGACAAACAGAGACTATATATCAGATATATAGATGAGGAGGGGTTACCTTTACACTCCTTTTGGCCTTTTATTACTAGCTGGATATAACTGTACTGAGCCTTGCAGTAGTGATGAAAGTTTATCTTGTGACATTATCTCATTGTCAAACTTTGGAAAATCAGACCATGCTCCATTAACTTCCCTGCTTTGACAATCTGCCTGTGGTGCACCATGGGAAGTCCCTGCCTTAGCAACAGTTCATACTGAGGTGAAGCGTGGCCTCTTGGATCATACTGTAGTTAGGCTGTGGGTTCTGTGCGTCTTAGCTCTGTTCCAGCAGTCAGTAAATCTGTCATAAATGAAACCATCAGCTTTTGCATATGTGAGTCATTTACAGATGGGTTATTTATATCAGCAAAGAGCCAGGTGTCGTATACTAACAAAGACTATTTTGGCTTGAATTTTGAAGGACCATTTCAGAAATGAAATGTGTACAACTGTGTTAATCTGCTAACAAAGACTTTTGTATGAAAACCCACAGGCTGCTTATGCTGACTTGGTCTTGTCATGCTTGCCTTTGCCCCTTTAAAGGATACAGAAGGAGAGAGTACCATCTTTTGGTTTCAAGGTTCATTGATTTAATTTTTCTTGTTCCATAAAGAGGATGGAACTGCTCAACTCGCTGTCTCCTACTCTCCCCTACTTCCATCATGACAGCTGGCTTTCCACTGGTAGCAGCGTAATGGCCAGCAACGTGACCAACAAAACTGACCCGCGCTCACTGAACTCACGAGTGTTCATCGGGAACCTGAACACACTGCTGGTGACCAAGGCCGACGTAGAAGCCATCTTTAGCAAGTACGGCAAGATTGTGGGCTGCTCCGTTCACAAGGGCTATGCCTTTGTGCAGTACTCCAATGAGCGGAATGCACGTGCCGCGGTGGCCGGAGAAGACGGTCGCATGATCGTGGGCCAGGTGTTGGGTAAGCTGCCCTGTTGGAGTGGGAGTCATCCTTGAGGGCTGGCCGGTCGGTATGCGGCAGGAAAGTAGTAAAAGTGAGACCCTGCACCCATTTCTCACACAGATATTAACTTGGCGGGTGAACCCAAGCCTCACCGATCGAAGAACATCAAGCGCTCTGCGGGTGATATGTATAGGTCAGGCTCCTGCCACTTTTTTCATTTTTATCCCCAGATTCATTTATTTGGCTTTAATGATAGAGAAGATGCACAGCAAAAAACTATTAAAATGATGCACGGTCCAATAAATAATTGCCAATACTGTGTGATATATTTCCTCTTTCTTTCCAGCTCGACTTTCGATCTGGACTATGACTTTCAGAGGGATTACTATGACAGGTATGCATAAAGAGCGTATGGATCTCCCTGCGTCTTGGCCACACTGTTTATGAATGTTACTTATTCCTGTCAGGATGTACTCTTACCCCTCCCGGGTGCCGCCTCCGCCTCCACCACTGTCCCGGGCGGTGATTCCATCCAAGCGTCCACGGGTGAGTGCCAGTGGTGGGGGTGGCCGACGCACCAAGAGCAGTTTCTCCTCTTCCTCCAAAAGCAGCCAGAGAATCTCCTCCTCCTCTTCGCGTGCTGGTAGGTAGTTACTGCTTTCTGCTTTTTAAATCCTGGACCAGAATTTTGTGTGTGCATATGCACGGCTGTAGAATAGGGCTTTATCATATATTACATTTTAAGGGTTTTCTCCCTGTTTCCCCAGTAAAGGCAGATGACCTGCAGACTATAAAGAAAGAACTAACACAGATCAAACACAAAGTGGACTACCTGCTAGAGAACCTGGAGCGCATGGAAAAGGACCACAACAAGAAGTCAGGTAAGATAGACACCAAAACTGTATATTCATGTCATACATACAACTTAGGCCTTGTTATGTCTATCAGAAATGTTTACACTTGAGTTAGATTCGAGGCAAGAACCTGGCTAACTCTTAGTAATGCGCTTTACTGTGGTCCTGCTCAATTGGTAACTGTATCTGGAACCGTTATTCTGGACAGAAGGGAAAAGTTTGAAATCAGAGCCGGGGGAAGTTTCCTCGCTTCAGCACTCCAGCAGCAAGAAAGACGAGAGCGGGAAAAGGGAGAGGGAGAGAGAGGCACCGGAACTTAACGACTCTGAAGAGGAGGGAGACTTGTTGGAGGAAGAGGAGGTAAGCAGTGGTCGAGAGGGGGGTGGGGTAGGGGGGTAGAGGTTTTAAAGACATTGAGCAAGGGAGGGTGAATGATTAACTCTGGAGGGGAAATAAAAGGTGATAAAGAAACGCCCACGCAGTGAAGAGTGCACTGTACCTTCTCCTGTCTCATAAATTATTTTGCTCCTTCAGGTGAAGAGTCGAGGGAGGGAGGAAGACGATGATGATGAGGAGGAAGAGGGGGAGCAAGAAGAAGGAGAAGATGATGGTGACAGCGCCAATGGAGACGACGACTCTTAGATGCAGCAAGAGATGCACGGCTTGCATGCACATGGTCCCGTACGAAAAACAAATCAGCCGAACTCACAATGCCCTAGCACACAGGAGTGAAACAGAGTAGAACAAAATCGTACAAACTTTGTTGTCAATTCACATGCCTTGTACAGACACCTTTCTGATCCATACTCTTCACTACTCTGTATGCAAACTACTGGCTGTACTAAATCCGTCATGCATCTTTCATCCACAGTCACCTCCCACCGTTTTCTTCAGCAGACGTTATGTTTTGTTCTCTCTCCTGCCTGCTTTTAATGTAGCGGCTACCAGCCTTCCAAGTCTTTGAAAAGCGTGATGTGAAGGCGGATGTCCTCGTTTCAGAACAAGGACAAGTGCAGCAAAAAGGTCAGGGAAGGAAAAGAATAAGGAGGAGAGAGGCAGATACATTCGTTGAACAAAAAAAGACCTGTGTTGCATGATGGCTGGTTAATTTACGGAATGTCTGTGATGTGTTGCAGTTGTTTCTTTTGGCCAGTAGGTGGCAGTAAGAGACAATGGCTTTGTGTCTGTTTACTGTATTTAAGGCAAATTTGGTACGATAGTTAAACTGTTTTACATTTTCGAAAAACGGTAGTTATCAGATTTCTGTTGAACAGCAGTTTTTTTTCCTTGGAATAGTGAAGATTTCTGTAATTATATGGAAAACTATAAAGTACTTTGAATTATCCAAATTCTCTAATGCAGCGACTTCATGTTTTTTTATTTAAATTTGTTTTGTTGCAAATGTGACAATAAATTTCAATAAGCTTTCCATATCAATGTTTCTTTTACTTCATGCCTTGCATGCTGCCTGTGCATATCAGATGAGGCCTGTTGCCGTTGGAATGCTCTGATAGGGGGACCCCTCTCATAGGTGTGATAAGCCTGTTTCTGAGGGCTGATCGGACTAGATGGAAAGGGGACTGCAGAAGGAGACGGATATCTCATGAGCTCAGAGCCTTTTTGGAGTTTATGTCAAGAAAATGTTCTGCTAGTTTGCCTTGAACAAAGTGGTGGAATAAATATGAGGAAGAAAATTCACAGCTTATTGACAGCAGGCAAGGTGACGGTTAACGTCTATCTGATGGCATTAAAAACAGGGAGCAGGGAAATGGGAAACGGAGAAGCCGAGCACTGTAAAGTTTAGGGTGATTTATGAGTGTATCCCAGAGGAGGGCAGCTGTGGGCTGGGGGGGGGGGGGTTCTGCTGGTGAGAGAGACTTTTGTGCTGCTGGAGCCTCAATCAAAGGGACTGAACCCATCCGGGAGGGGGAGGAGGGGTAGGTGGAGAGAGGGAGTCTTTGTGTGAGCGTGTCAGTGGCGCTGGTGCCAGGAGAACCACTGCTTCCTGTGCCTCTCTCCATGTGTGAGCTACACCCTCCACGTGGAGATGGGAAGGGTGTAGTCAAGCTGTTTAATATTCCTCTTCTGCCTCCTTAGATCTGTCCTCTGTTTCACTTTCCCTCTTTTTGCTGTCCTCACATTTACTCCCCCCCCCCACACACACACACACACACACTTCTTTCTGCTTTGTCACTCATTCCTGGCTTTTTCATTGGTCATCATTCTCACTCTCTCAATCATGTGGCTCTGTCGGCTAAATGTACAAATATTGCTGGTTGGTATTTCAGAGAAAATCCTGCGTGTGGTGGACTATGCAGAGTAACGTTTGTACATCATCGTATCTGTCATCAGGGAAACAAATCAAAACTACATATCCACAACTTTTCCTTTTTTATATAAAAAACAAGCATCTATGTCTGCCTAGTATCGGTGGTCATTTTTTGTTTGTTTATAAACATGATTAACCGTTGCATGGTTTCAGGTGTGTTTGTTAGATGCTAACTTTATTGTATGGGTCTTTCATTGCACTGACATCATAGCAACTGGCTTTTAAAAGTAGGTCAACACAACTGTGATGTCACTCCCTAGGGAACAATTCAGTGGCCAATCATGTGTAAACACTCCCCCTAACCCCTCCCACAGGAAAACAAACAGCTTCCTTCATTTTCTATGCATGAGTCCTGGCATGACAGAGTTGTTTTTTAATGTGCACCCTAATCCAAACATAGAAACACATACCTAACACAGTGTTTCATAGATTTTGCACATGCAAACAGACATACACATAGACAGTGTTGCTATATAGACATTCTCCCTCATCGCCCAGGTGAACATAAATATATACATGAGCACATTAAAAGCTGGCCTCACTGTATTACAATCAAAATAATTGCACTCTTTCTAGCAGAACAATGGTGAAACCTCAATCCATTTACAGAAGTGTGCAGGATAATTAGAGAGCGCTTTCTTGGTAGACAATCCTAACAAGCTGGGCATGTTATTGTGGAAGGGATCAGACTGTGAATCCCCAATAAAACATTTAACTAGTGTTTCTGTAAGTCACTTAAGCGTTGATAATTAGTATAGAGTATACTTTAGTTTACTACCTATCATATGTATTTGTGATTAGTCTTGCAGATGCAGTATTTTCATTTGTCAGCACTTAAATGCAATACAGAGTAAACAAAAAATTGTGATCAAAAAGGTATTGTTATTTGATATGGATATTGTACATATTTTGTGGTTAAATAATACTTGATTTTTTAAAACATAACATGTAACTACAACTTAAAAATTCAAGAAAACGACTTATTACAAGTACATAGTCATTCATTGGTAATACTCTTACTTATTCATTTGTAGTGTCCACATGAAAATGCATTCAAGTATCAAATTACTCACAGGTTGTTTCTTACACATGTTTTACCACAAACAAGATTCTAGGTAGTATGTGAATATATATAGTGATGGATACAGTGAATTTATAATCTTATTTAATCTTTATTATCCAGTTTTCCACCCCTCCCCATTTTTAACCATTTAATTTATTGTTTGTTTTTATTTAACTGTTATTTGTCTCTCAGTCTAAGGAATAACCAGATTTGTATTTCACTGTGAATTGTACCTGCATAACCATGCATGTGGCAAATCTTGAATCTTGAAGTGAAGCTTTGGCAGCAGGACGGTAAGAAAATTACGGGAAAATACAAAAAACACAGGAGCGAAATCGAAAAGCGCCATGTAGGAATGTGTGATCCGCTATAACAATGAAATTTAACAATGAAGCTGATGAAAAAACAGGCTTTTTAGTGCAAAACTGACACTTTGAAAATTTTACTAACTTTTGCACTCCAGCACGGTATGATTTGTACATAAGGATGTGATTATTACTAAATACTCTAAATACTGTAGCGCTTGGCAGAATGATGCATCTCAATGGCAGGGAAGAGACAAGGTGCGATGGTTCTATGTGAAAGTTGCTCTTTACATGTACTGTAGTCCTTGAATTGATCTCACACAAGCACTGCAAGGCACTGCAATCTGACGGTAGAGGTAAAATCCTACAGTACATCTGTCTCTGCCCCACAGCCAAATAGAACACAACTATATTGATTATTATTTAGCTGTACACTGCAATGTTTTGCAGTTCCTGTGCACTACCCACCCTTCTGATAACAACTGCTTAATGATATTGACCAGGAATAAGACATCAAATCAAACTGAAACGAGAAAAAAAGAAAGTACTACAATTACTGGGACAAATCCGGGAGAAAAGTTGTAGACCTGGAATGAATAAACACAAGAAATTCTGTTGTGAAAGCATCAGCTCAATTGGTGTATATCTCTACTAATAGAAATGATCTCAGAATGATGGACCTCTAGACATCTAAAGACTTGGTGTGAATAGACTGGCAGACCTTAATGAAATGTAGATAAACTGTAATCGGACTGTAGGGAGACTCCAGGGGAGATTTAAATCATGCTGGTCTAAATTGGAGCGCTTGATGGAAAAGGATGACTAACCAGATACGAAATAAACGGACAGACCCACTATTGTATAACTAAATGGGAATTACTATCATTTACATTCCCTGTTGTGGGCATTAACCTCTCCATCTCTGTCTCTCTAGTGGGATTGAAGGTTTGAGTGAAATGATCGAAAATAATCCACGATTACTGTACTTGTAAATAGCTTCCATCCATCTTCTACACACTCCAAGTCAGGGTCACTGGGTAGCCAGGAGTCCATCCCAAGCAGCATGGCGCACAAGGTCAGGGCACAGCTTGGACATCACAGGGTATAAACAGACTACAGATCATTTAGGGATAAGTATCTTCATATTTTTGGATTGCAGGAGTAATTGGAATAGGAGACAAGGAGAACAGGCGAACTCCACACGCACAGAGCAGAGGCGAGATTCAAACCCAAACCCAAGTGGTGTAAGGGTACCATGCAACCCCAAGATCTGACGTATATGTGGGGAAAAATAGTAACTGCTCAGAAAACAGTCAGGTTTCAAGTTTATTGGCATATACAAATAACAATGGAACATCATTACCTGCAATGACATTTCTTGGACTTAGAGCCGTAAAAAAAACACACTTAAGTAGAACAAAATAAAGTAGCCAGATAGAGCAGAGAACAGGGGTGTTGTTAGAGGTTTCGGGCCCCAGGAAGGCATATCATTTTAGGCTCCCCAGTCCAGACTAATCCAGTTATTTTCCAAATTTTCTAGCCCCCCTGTCACCCAGGGGCCCTTGGAATAGTCCTAACTTTCCCCCTCCTTACAGTGCCCTTGGTAATGAATAGTAAAATAATAAGGTGCATAGTACACAATGATTTGCAGGTACTTATAAAAGACTGTGGTACAAGGAGTGTAGTGTTTACGTGCCCCTGTATATACACACTGATAAAAAAGGACATTAGCTATTTAACTTTAAAACCGAAAATGCAAACACATTTTGCAATCAATGGCAAACATTACTTTGCACCGGAAGAGAAGCAAATTATGTTAAGGTTGTCAGTACCAAATCACGCTACTTGGAATAACCCCAGCGTAGTATCTCACTCAATTACAATATTCACAAACACTTCTGAGGGCCTTAAACACTAAGGTCGAATTTATCGACTGTGGTTTTCATTGCTATTGTCGCAGTTAAACACCACAGTGTACTTAAGTAGCGTACTATCCCGTTCAACAAATCACAATTTTTTCGTTAAAGACAAGTACCCAGTGACTTTTTAATGGGGAAAATAACGGTTGCCTTCATCCTGTGCAAAATATCCGATGGAGCAACTTTTTCCTTAATAAAAAAACGCCTTTTCCGCTTCAGAGCGCACGCATTGCTGTCATTTTATTTCTGCAGCACAGATGCTTGTTTCCGTTTTAATAACGAGTCTCCAGTTATGATATAGTATCTCGGGAACACTGATTCCTTGTCTTTTACAGATCAAGTAAGAAGTTGTTGACTGCGGCTATACTGTATTTATAGACTGGATACTATATGTCTACACGGTAAGTATAGCCTTAATAGCCTGACACCTACACGTTTCAGGGGTCTGTTTGCATGCTCTCCCTAAGTTTGTGTTGATACTCTTTAGATACTCACGTGGTATTTTTTTCTGGCAGTGCAAAGTTTCGTACTCTCACCCTAAAAATCAAATATACGCACCACCACCGTGCAGACACGATCAACGAGGGCTTTTGTTCGTCGCGTTTACTCTACTGGCATGTTTATCACTGTGGTTGCTCCAGTAAATTGCGCAAGGTTCGGATATTAACATTAAGTAACACTTGAAACGATTGTGGTGATATCCGAGTCTAGGCAACATTAAATTTAATAACACGCATACACAGGCTATCAACGGAGCAATGCATCCATATGTGTACTTTAATAATGACTGAATCACGTACTAATAATGTAGAATATGTCTCACAGCTGTAACTAGAACCTTGGAATGTGTGCGCGTTTTATTCGAGCCCCTTCAACAACGAGCGTGTACCAACAGCTTCAAGAAGGGGAAGACGACAGACATTTAGTTATATTACATGAAAGACACATTTAACGTTTTCAAATATTACTGCCCCCTTTAAAGGAAACTAGAAGGCAACAACGGGAATTTCATCTCGTCTGGACGATGTTTTGCAGCAGGAAGGCGGGCATACGTTCATAATGTGACACACTTATTTGTCTCCCCCTAGGTCTCGTTAAAGTAACTTTCCCCGTGGCTTTTGATTGACGGCTCCATATTTTCAGTGGGGATTTTTTTTCTGTCTGGTGAAAGAACGAAAAAAGACAGCGAATTTGAAAGGGAAGAAAGGAAGAAAACACAGGAGTAAACAGCACATATATCCATATACATATATCAACAGCGACTAAAGGACCGGGTCTGCAAAACACCATATGTCAAGACAAGAAGACTAGAGTTGTGTTTATTGTAGATAAGCCACATATTTTTAAATAGGTATTTTTTTCTCGGATTTTCTTTTTTTTTACTTAAGGTAAGTAAATGGAGTACTGTGTCTTGCCGAATTTAATAAAATGTAGATAAGCATCAAACTAGAATGTTAAAATAGAGAATGTTACTATTTTTTACCTTTTATATACCAGCCTACCGAACATTTGTGTGTTTATCACGAAACTGTGCAAATGCATGTAAACACAAATAGTTTTCCCGATTCTTTTATGCAAAATATGCACGCATAAGGGATTTGGCGCGTTTATTTTTTTTAAGAGATACTCGCTAAGATGGTATGAATTTTATGTGTGCTATTTCAAATGGCTTAATATGTAATGCAATTTACCTGCCATTTTTCGTGTACTTCTTTGAAAGATTAAAATATATACGTAATTCGTTTATATGCAAATAAATCGAGAGCGCGACAACAATAACAAGTCAATTCCAGAACATAACGCGTTCAGCTATGGGAACCAGGGTTTGTCGCGACATGTTTATCGCGCGCACATGTGGCGTTAGTATTAAACTCATTGTTCGGATCTCCGCCTCAAATAAAAAAAAACACTAAGAAAACGGTCTAGTACCGCCTAGCCCCAGGCGCACAGTCACATAAACAAAATTTACTCTTGAACTCGAACAGCATTGCGTTATTTTGACTATCCCCGTAGCTTCTACATGTTTTTCCCTCAGAAATATTTGTTAGTGACACTCAATGCCTTCTAAAATGTATCTTAATTGAATTGAATATAGCCTAAAAGTATGCTGTGGTAAGGGAGCATCGTAAAACGAGCGTCTGGGTCGAGTGAACGTTTGCTCACCGAGCGCTATAAGGCAAAACAGCGGCACTCGCTCCTGTTGGAGACCGACTGCCAGTGTGTCAATGTCAAACGGAGGTGTGCTGTTCCCGCGCCCTCAATTGGCGATCCATAACACCCATGAATGGATTTCTTTTATTATTCAGTCATTTATATTAAAGAAGCATTATTCCCCGCAGTAATAGGCTGCACTTGTACCCTCCCCGCACACACGCACACAAGCAGACATAGACACACAATCAGGTAAGTACAGAAGGACTTCGCTACAGGGCGAGGGAAGATCAATACTGTAGCTTTTAGGCGCTACCCAAGGTCACGTGCAGGAACATGCATGCACAGATCGATTGTTTTTTTCCCCAACTCATTCCGAGGGAATTAATTTTTTAATTGTTAGGCCACTTTTTGACAGAACCTGTATGGACTGTTGCTAATTAGTGTAATAGTCATTTAACATGAGATAATTATGAAATAATCTATCTCGAAGCACAAGTGTTTTTTTCATGCTGAATATAATATTTAATACTATATAATATGAATACATAAATGTGTTATGAACCAATAAGTCATGTAATAGGTATACAAGGATTTAGGGTATAGTTTTACATAATGAGCATAATAAACTTGTTTTACGTTATATTTATAATATTACTTTAGTATTAAGCATGGACAAGATTTAGTGTATATAATCAGTTTATGTGCTTTAGCACACAAAAAAACAAGTATTTGGTGACTGTCCAACATTGCCACGCCATTGAACAAGGCAAAAAGACAATGAGAAGATCAACACATCGCAGATGTTATTCTAAATAAAGTGGTACCTCAGAACTCGAACTCGGGGACGAATCCTAAAAAAATGAGTTTTGATCGAATTTTCCCCATAATAAATAATGAAAAACCAATTAATTGGTTCCCGGTCCCAAAATATTACGCCTAAATATGTTTTTTTTTTAATCATTTAAACACAAAATGGATAAAACAAGAGAAGCATATACTGTACTAAACACATCTAAGCACTTTTAACAATAATTTGTAAAGTAAGAAAATAAATGTATCCAAAGAATGTTAAAGTTAAAAAACAAAACAAAAAAACAACGTGCCCTGCCCCGATCGTCCGATCCTTCCGTGTGCCACGCCCCCTTATTTACCCCGTGTGGATTCCCAGTGTCATCAGCGGTTTCTGCTTCTTGTCATTAGTCCTCTGTATTTAGTCCGTGTTTCAGTTTGTTTCCCCAGCCCGGTCATTGTATTGACCGTCTGCGTTTTGCCTGCTTTACCTGTAATTAAACCCCGTATTCCCTGATATCCTGACGCCTGCGCCTTTGTCTCCGTTCCGTCCCCGCTCGGCACGACTATATTATTATAATTAATGTATTAATGGTTTATTATTAATAATATCAAAATAATAAATACGACATCTTTATTTTAAATGTATTTTATTATATAATAATGATTACCGTTACTGTCTAAATGTATTTTTACTGTCTAAATATATGTATTTAGCAAATGTAAACATGCACGATGCTATCACAGCGAATGCGAGGCTGAGACTCCGCGCGTACAAGTTGTCAGGTCGGTGTTCACGGTTTGACTTGACTGAGATGCAGATCGACTTCTAAGTCATTTTTTCCCAATGTGGTTGGTTCGACTTTTAAGAAATTCTAATTAGTTCAAGTGCTGAGGTACCACTGTATATTCTTCCTTAGTAAAAATACCATTTAAAGGTCTATGAATTGGCATTTGATCAATTATTTTTCACTCTCTCACTTGTACATGACAGCACTGAGTACTTTCATATTTGTATCAAAATGATACAGTATTTATAAATACTGAAGACTCTAAAAGACTTACTGAATCACAAATTCAACTACAGAGGCCACAAAGCTACAGTGTTAGGAATTTCAGTTAGACTTCCCAAACAAATAGTAGCAAATAATTTTAGTGCATGAAAGAAGATTTTGTGCTTTCCTGCCATTATAATCAAGAACAATGACTTAATAGCATAGCTTAAAAGATAGGATATGTTAAAGTGCCAGTAATGAATGTTCTTTCCATTTAATGGTAATTCATATAGTTAGAATAATCTTGCATACACATACATACTAATTAGCCAATGTAGCATAATGTAGCCTTTTATAAAAGATATATAGCAGAAATGTATAGAATTTCTTAATGGGCAACAAGGACTGAGCCAAGTAGCTGTTTGCCAGGTACATTTTTTAATATTTGAAACACATATATTAGCTTTCTTTATATATTAGATGTGTCAGGGACAGTTGGGGAGGAAGGGTCCCTCTTAAAAGATGCTGCAATGCTGACTGTCTAATTCTAGTAAACTGGCTACTCTTGTAAAATATTGACAACTACTACATGGAAGCATCCAACCAAGAAAAAGTAGGAGAATGAAATATAAAGAAAACCAGGCGGACCGGTTCATATGCTCTTATGTGAGGCGGCTCACCATTTTTACAGATACTCATAAACATTACATCAGCATAGCATAAAAGTATGTCACATAACATCAACACAATACACATCTTTTGTTGCTCCGCTGCATTCTACCATGTTTTTACATTAATCACACTTAACTTCTGTACTCGCCCACACCAACATTTATTGATATTTTGCAATACATTCAACTTCTAATCACTTATTCTGGTCAGGGGAGACCAGGTGCCTTTCTGGGTCAGCTTAGGGTGCAAGGTTGGGGTAGATCCTGGAAAGGAAGCCATTCAAAGGGCACAATCACACTCACAAGCACAGCACTACTCTTTAGGCAATTTCGAGACATTGGTTAACAACAATTGCCCATTGGACTCTGGGGGGAGGTCAGAGTACCCAGAAGACTTCTGCATGATATGAGGAGAACTTGCAAACTGTACACACGCAAAACAGAGCCGAGATTGAAACCCAGAACCTGTACACCTGTAACAATGTATTGAGGCGTAGATGGCCCTACTGCCTAGTTTGAATTTTTTAGTTTCCGGGGTCAGGCCACACTACAAAAACATGTAAAACTATTCTGGATAGTTTAATCTGGTACGTATCGACTGGCTGCTACTTTACGTTTAATTCGAAGTATCGAGGTTTAAAGCCATAACATAAATCAGGTCCCCAAAATGCATGTAATGGTCTTTGAAGAAAGATACATTTGCTGAGTTGTTTTGTTTGAATATCACTGATTTGAAAGAATGGCGAGGGAGAAGAGCAAATAATTAGTGGTAATAGCTCTGTGTGGCAGATATTAGCCAGAAACAAAATGTGCAGTTATGTAATATAAATAGCAAGAAAGCAAAACAAATTTTACATAATAATACAGAAGAAGTGTACTCTTGGCTTCGCTTTAGTACAGATCTATCGCAGTAATGGTACATTTGTATTTATTACTTATTTAGCTGGCACTTTTGTCTAAAGTAATGTACACTACAAATGGGGTATTTGGTATTTTTTTTTCGGTTGTTACATTAACTCCAGCTTTGCTCTTTTTTACTTTTAATATATTTTGTTCTTTATAGAATATTAGGAGTTATTGTTGTGTGGCAGCAGAAATCCTGAAGCCAAATGAACTTGCTAAGTTTTTTATAGGTGAGAGAACACAGCTGACGGCGAGGATTGGAGCATCAGAGTTTCTTTTTTGTTTCTTTTTTTTGTTGACGTCTGAAAGCCTGCAGGCAATGCAACAGGTAGCTTTATGACGAAGGAACTGGTCCAGTAACTGAAAACTGCACCTTTAAAGCACAGGACAGGTTTTGCTATTCTTCTCCTGAGAATGCTTCTAAACAGCTGCTGTAATAAAGTTCTCGACCTTAAAGTACTTCGCTCTGGATTAAAGTAAGTTGCATTGGATTAAAGTATTTTCGGAACTACTTAAAAATAATGATAATGTAACAGTGATATCCTTTAAATAAATCCAGAAGGGTCCAGTTGCATTTGAAATCTAGTTTGAAATATATATCCGATGGAGTGCCTTTTTCATAAATAAAGCAGCTGATAAAGTTCTGTGTTCACCAAATGGTGAAAATGTTAGGTAGGTATTTAATATGCACCTTTACTTCTGTGTAATCTGGTGCATGTCTTTAAGTAAAGGCAGCAAACAAGCAAATGTTTTGCATCAGTGGTTGCGGTATCAGTTTTAATTATTAGTAATTTGCATTGTCCAGACTGCCTTGTTTGCTGAGGTATGACGGCTGTAGTTTTCAGGTTAGAGTTCTTCAGCCTATATAGGAAACCAAAGCTTGGGGTTGGAAGTTATTTCAGTTTTTAGCCTCCATGTCTCTGTGTCACAAGCCCAGAGGTCTAAGTGGTATCTTCTTTCATATTGAAACCACCGTTCTGATGTCACATAATCTGTCTTAAGTAAACTGTGCCTCATCTTGTGTTCATACTTAGATAAAGTGGGACTGAGCTAATTGCACATACTTATGCTTATAAACATGCAGGCACGTTCACATGCAGTTGTGTACATGAATTTGACCAAACCGGCAAACATGCTTCACTGTGTTTGGTCAGACTGGCACGCAAACTCGCATAGTCAGTCATGCGGGCACACTGACACCTGCATCTCAGGAGGAAAAGACGTGATATTTCATAAGGGAGGCGCTCGGGGTGCCAGAGCTGGGAATAACTTAACCTCTGCCAAGGTTGGGGGAAGCAGTGCGGAGGGCTAAATAGAGCAATGAACTTGAGCCTGGAATGTAGATTGGGCAAGCGGGTCTTGATGCCTGCAGCTGTTTCTGTCTAAGGAAAGGCACCTGGAATGAGTGAGGATATACTGATGACTGTCCCCACAAGAGACCACATTGCCTGCTAGGTCGTGTGGTAAACTGGGTTCTTCGTGGATGAGACAGCGCGGCGGCAGGAGTAACCCAAGGACGACTCTACGACAAGTCAGTGGCATTACAGACTACAGCTAACGAAATATTGTTTAATGTGAGTTTGGCCTTGCTGTTTGCTTTTAGTGTAGCCTATAAGATGGAATAAAATGGCGAGCTGTATCTTTAGTGTGGATGAAAATCACTGAGGCTTGGAATATTTTGGTTACA
Organism: Mormyrus lacerda; assembly: GCA_015163995.2. Lineage (NCBI taxonomy): Eukaryota > Metazoa > Chordata > Actinopteri > Osteoglossiformes > Mormyridae > Mormyrus > Mormyrus lacerda. The sequence continues at coordinate 14,178,582 of JAABNX020000017.1, read as the reverse complement.
CAGCAGACAGCTAGTTTGTTGTGGATTGGTCGAGAATGGAAGTAACAGATATGACTGGTTGCATGGGATATGAAGGGGTATGTATGGTTGTGATTCTCCTAGTTCAGTTCAGATTGCACTGTTAACTATAATGCCCTATGTAGAAGTGTAACTATTATACCTTGTTGTAGGAGAGCGAGGGTTGAATCAAGTCAACAGGAATATTGTAGTCATTTAATCCACTGCTTCTTTGTTGTGCTAGTATTATAAGTCTTTGCTGTTTTTCCCTCGTCTGCAGTAAATATGCTGAGACTTTGACGCCTATTCTATTCCTGTCTCCAAAATTCTTCCTCCTCGATGTCCACACCCAAGTCGCAGTTTTATTTTCTTTGCTTAGCACTTGCCCGTGTGGTTTTCTTTGTTCTTGTGTGCCATCGCTGTTTTGTTTTAAGCCTCTTCCCACCCTGTCCGTGTAATCCACCCCAAATAAAACACCCGCTCCTCCTCCCAACCCTGTGTCACATGGTTCTGTTTGCCATCCTAACCAAAGCAATTCTCACCAGGGTATAGCTGGTCTCATGTGTGTCCTGGGTGCTCTTATATTCTTGTACTGTACTTTGATTTGATTGATTAAATTCATGCACTGTTCTTGTAACGTATGGTATAACTCTTTCTTCAGTGCTGACTTGCACTTGTTCCTAGTGATTTATTTGGCATACATAAAACAAATAAATGTAAATCTATAATGCTCGCATACAAAATGTGTAAAACTGTGCAGAGACAAAGCTCTGTGTAACTGTTACCCATTAGAGTAGATGCTGCTTAATACTGTATGAGATATTTTGCTTATCTTACTGCTAAAATTTGTATGGCCTACACAGTGGCTTTATCTCAAATTAATACTTTTTACTTTTTCACAAAACTTAAGGAGAACAAATTAGTTATTCTTGGACTGTACTGAGTTAGATGAGTTAGGACATTATTTTTCTGGCTCCGGATAGGTGTATTGGGCAATAATGGTAGTGCTATGATGGATTGGACTGGGTCACGCTGTGATGCAATGGCCCAGATAGTGCTGAAGTCTAGAGTAGTAGCCTTGCAGAGAAAGTGTTTGTGAGTCTCCCTCAGGCTTCACGGGGCAGCTGTGTTTTCCATCCAGTTTTTAAGCTTAGAGGTGACGTATACCCATCTGATTCTGTGGGAATAAGAGAAGGGGCAAGAGAGACAAAAACAGGGAGTGAGGAGAGCTTGGCATCTCTCAGGATCTCCATGGTGGCGAGGGCTTTTGGCTTTCTATGTATCTGTTTGTCTCTCATTTTCCCTGCAGCTCTGTTGTCTTCCAGAAGGAGCGCTCGGTCGCTGTCCAGCTAAAGTTTCAGAAGCAAGTATTGCAGAAAGAAATCTAGAAAAACATGCTGGTCATGAATAGTTTTTGTCTTTGTGATCGCATTTTTGCAAGTTAATTTTCTTGGTAAAACTCAGGTTTTTCTCCTGGCGACCTAAAAATTTCACCTCCAGAAATTCTGGGGGGCATCCGCATGTAGTTCAATTGGTGAAGGTCAGATTGATGGCAGGCGATAAGCGACACCTGCCTGTACATGGAGCGGTACTGGAGCAGCACCAATACTTGGACCTAAAATTACGTGTGCAAGAAAGGCTAAAAGGCCGAAAGATTCACCTTCACCTGGACAGAAATACACTTATTTTGCCCAGAATTCAGGGGTGAACGTCATCCTTGTGTTTTTCAAAGCACATGGGAGGCAGGGACAGAGAGTGGGTGATGTCAGAATTTATTTAAACATATATATTAACTTTCACTGAAAAACAATAGTAGTTTAAATAAAAAGTAGAGCAAAAAATGTGCTGACTTCCCCGAGTATAATAAATAAGAAAAGCACCGCCAATAACAGCGAAGTAGATCCTTGGAGTTCTGATCCATGTGAAGTGCGTCACAGGAATGAAGACCCTTGTGAATAAACCGAGCCGGTGAGAGTGAGCTATGGGACCGGTCAATATTGCTGTTATATAAGGACTTGCATAATGGGTCGAGGAGGACAGACTGCCCGCAGACCTCCAGGGTCTGGAACTGATGACCGATAATTGAGACATGAGACCTAAGAATAGATGAAGCAATTAATGGCTGGAATGATGAAACTGGTGAATCTAAATAATTATGTTTTATCCACGGTGTTTATTTCCCTCTCCATTTTTGTGCCTCTTTGATCTTGATTACTCATTATAATATCTAATTACTTGTGTTTATCACTGCTTTTTCGCTCTGTCAGTAAATTTACCCCCCATACACTGTCTCTCTCTTTACACCTCTGCTTCCATTAGTCTTTCTGCGGCCGTCCATCCCCCTGTCTCATTGTAATTCTCTGTGGGTCTCTCTGCCTCTCACCCTGGTGACAGACTGCTCCCCCATGCATTAAACAGTCCTCACACGCTCCAGAGCACACTGGCCTACTCTTAGGGGGAATGTGGACATCAGGCAGCAAAGGGGAGAGGAAACAGGAGAGGGAGACTGCCTGTGTGTGTGTTTGTGTATGTATATGTGGGTTTGCAAAGATCACTTTTGGGGACCAAAATGTCCCCAAAGTGTGATAAAACCTGAAATTTCCTTACTTTTGGAGACATTTTTCAGGTCCCCGTTTGGATGCCTCAGTTTTATAAAAATCAGTGAATGCAATAAAAAAAACTAAAAATGCTGAAATGGTTACATAGGGTTAAGGTTAGGGCTGGTTTGAGGGTCAAGGTTGTCATTATTGGGTTTAGGGTTTTTCCCATAGAAATGAGTGTTGTGTGTGTGTGTGTGTGTGTGAGAGAGAGAGAGACAGAGAGAGAGAGAGAGAGAGGGTGGGTGGGTGGGTGGGTGGGATGTGTGTGGGCATTAATGCAAAATAATTATGCAATTGTGTCCTTTTCTGATATCCCAGTGTTGTGTAAACACCATGCATTGTAACCAGATATATATTGTGTACCATGGACTGGCAGTGTTTAGTTACATCAGACATTTTTTTATATTTTTGATGGCCAATGAAGAGTGGATGTGGGTGGGACACCAGGAGAGTGACAAATATGACATAAATAGTAAACAACTCCAGCAATTGGGCATATGGTGACTAATGGTTTCTGTTTGGGACTTAGTGAGACTTGCATCTCATGACACATTGCCTCCCTCCACCATACTTTCCTCTCTTTGTGCCTGATGACAGCCACAGCCTTTTGAACAAAGGATTCACAGTAGCAGGAACAATAGGCCATAAGTGCCCTCACCAGGCCTTCTTCTTCATGTCCCATATGATCTTGCTTTAACAGATTGGAATAGCACGCTCTCTCTATTGCAGTTTGATTCCAAGTGGAGACACACTACAATGGGCCCGTTGTTTTAAATGATTATATTTGAGCTACCATGCGACGGGCTGACATTCGATCCCGGGTCTCCTACTCTGCGTCCTTTGCTTCGTGGGATATGCTCCAGATTCATCATGACCCCTTATTTGATACATGTACATAGAAGCAATAGCAAAAGTGTTTGCTCTGTATATTCAGTAGCACAGCAGTGGGTAAAAAGCCCAGGCATATCAGCTGCAGCTGGTACTTGTCAAACAAGACTGAAAGTATCGCTGAATTTCCCTGGTGTCTCTATGGGGAGTATTATGCTGACAGTGCTTTGCTTCTGCTCTACAAGATCTGATTGCCTCTCCTGCCAACAATGCAGTCGATCCAGAAACTGAAGGGACAAAAGTTTGCTCTTAGTAGCTATGCCAAAAACTGAACAGTTGATGTTTTTTGTGCTGTTAGGACAATTTCTCAGTAGTAAAGCCTTGTAGTGGCAAATTGCCCCAAGTAGACAGGTGTTGCATTGCCATGGTAACTCCTAACCCACTGTCCTTAGCTTTTTCAATGCTCACTTCTGTCTCTAGTAAGATTTCAATATTTGTACATTTACATTACACTTACAGCAGGCCGAGGGTGGTAGAAGCCATTTGTAATTATCAGAGGTCTTTTCCAATTTTTAATTTTCTTTAATGAGGTTAATAAGTGTCACAGGGTTCTCAGTGCCACACCTAGCCGGCTATTAATATTTATACTAAACATGTCTACTCATGACCTGAGGTTTGAAGCTCTGATCAGATTGTTTTTGTTTGCCGATGACAGTGTGTTTTTCTTTCTTTCTGGCAGTTCGAGTCTCTCTCCCAAGAACATGCCGAAAACATCCTTCTTCATGTTCTTCTAGGCTCTCAAAGTGGCGAGTTGTTAGGCACAAACTTGTCTGGGTGGTTATACGGCTTCGGTGCTAATGCCGCGTTTCACTGCACTTCCCTCTGGCAGTGACGAGTAGGGCGGCACTTTGGGTCTCGCGGCTGTTTACCTCTGCAGCTTGGCAGTGATTTCCCTCACATAGTAAAGGCTTCGTATGTTGTTACTGTCATAGAAAGCATAAAGCTTTTGAAGGATCAAAGTTTTGATCAGTGGTTGAATTTATTTTAATGAACTGCTAAGAAGATGCTATCTGTGCATAAGAATTGTCTGCATCTGTCTTAAAGGAATGTGAAAGTCCATATAAAGGCATAACCCTAGACTATGTTTAGAAGACAGGGCGGCATGGAAGCTCACTGGTTACTATCTCTGCTCCAGATCTACATGTGAGGAGTTTACGTGTTCTCCCCATGTCATTGTGGGGCAAGACTCAAGTCTGCCCTCCCCCTAAACTCTACCCACGCAAGGTTATCTCGTTTCCTCCACCAGTTCAAAAATACACTGATGTATATTGAAGTTTCCAAATTGTTCAGGGATGTAAGTTTGTATGTGAACGGTATGGCAATGGGTTGGTGCCCCATCCTAGGTCACTTCTTGGCTTGTGCCCATTGCTTCCAAGGTAGGCTCTGTACTCAGTACTCTCCATAGGATACGCAGGCATAAAATATGCATGGATATTCAGATGGACTTTTAGGCAATGATGTAATGTAATCTAGTTTGTTACAGACCATGAAAAGCTTTCCTTCTGTATCAAATGCGTGAATTATTCTCCTCTGAATGGTTTAATTAACTGGCAGACATTTCCTCTGCACTCTGCTCCCCCACAGGAGACTAGCATATTAACTGTATAAGCATGGCCTGAGTGGATTACTTCTATTACTGTGCTAATTGGACTGCCATTTTTGTCTTTTTGTAACATTTTCAAGAAAACTGAAAGTAGCTGACATGACGAGTGAATTGCAAGAGATTGCCATCACAGAAGAGAAGCCTCTGCTTCCTGGTCAGGCTGACTCCAAGGTGAGAGAAACAGGGCTCGTTAAATATTTCCATGGTCTTTCCACAGACAAGTTAATGCCCCGATCTGTACTGACCTGTGAATTAAGTGGGAGTACAATAATGACATGAAGATGACAGAGTGGCCTTTGCTTGTTTTTAAACAACTGAATCGCCCACTGCGAGCTCTGCCGGTCACAACAAGCTGTGGGTCCAAACTGCATGATTCCTCCCAGCTTGTTGCATATGTGATGATGTACTTAACAGAAACGTGCAAATTGACATGGACAGATAATCTCACTGTAAAATATGTAATTTGGAGGGACGTTAAAATCGACATGTTAAATTTCAGGATAAAGCATCATATTGTATCTGGTGTTACTGTGACTAAACGACAAATAGGCTGCTGTCCTGTATTTAAATTAGTAATTTCACTAGATATGTTGGTTAACACATAAAGGTATTGTGGTACAAAAAAATGCAAGTGCATGCACACTTCGGTAATGCTCTTTCCAGTGTTGATTTGCTGCCTGTCTGGGAGAATTAAAGAATCTGCTAGATAACGTGGCTGTCGATTAACCATTTACTTTTTTTGCCACCCTGCTAATGAACAATAAAGCTTTGGAGGAAATGACACAGCAGTCAAAAGAATTCAGCTGAGCAGCCATCAGTGCTTAATTAGTTTCTATAGAGTTTTCTGCTTCCTGAACACACCTGAGTCCTTCCCTGTGTATTATTTTTTATTGTCAGAGGTGATTTTAGTTCATTTCTGTGTCTGCGTTGTCTTTACAGGAGGCTGAGCTGGCTGCTCAAATGCTGCTAGACCAGGGAAAGGTAAGACTCTGTGAAAGTGGTACTCAAGCAGTCCTGCGAGTGAGTTTGTATAGTTGTCCGTGTATAGTGCAAGTATACTGTAGATGTGCAATGGGTCTGTGTATATCTGAACGGGCGTGACCTCCCCGTACTGCACTCTCAGGTACACACCATTGAGACTCCGCATGGAGATCTTCACATCACCCTGCACGGCACGGTGAACACCCGACGGCCTGCTATCCTCACCTACCATGATGTGGGGATGGAGAGTGAGTATTCCCTGCGGTGTCCACTTATACCTCTCCTTTCTATACTCCTGACCAGGAGCGTTACATACCTCTCCTTTCTATACTCCTGACCAGGAGCGCTACATACCTCTCCTTTCTATACTCCTGACCAGGAGCGCTACATACCTCTCCTTTCTATACTCCTGATCAGGAGTGCCACATACCTCTCCTTTCTATACTCCTGACCAGGAGCGCCACGAGACATTTATGAAGAGGGGGCTCATTTTTTACTAGTGGGGTTTGATTGCAATGGAAATTAATGTGAACATGCTATTTAAATTAACTAGTGTAAATTTATTTTGGGGGGGGGGCATTTTAGGGAAGGCTAAAACCCTCCTAAAAGAGCTCTTGTGGAACCCTTGCTCCTGGCTGTTTTTTTGTTCTTCTTCTCTTCCTTTCCCTTTAAAACTCTCAACCACTTATGACTTTAAAAAAAAAAGAATTTATTGTCACATTCACGTCCATACGGATTTTCCCTCTCTTCGTCAGGGGGTATTTTTTGTAGGTAATTGCATAATTATAGCATATTATTCATTTTAAATATTTGATGTTCCCATTTTCTCACAGGTAAAAGCTGCTTCTCCACCCTCTTTAATTTTGAAGAGATGCAGGAGATCGTGAAGAACTTTACCGTGATACACATAGATGCCCCGGGACAGGAGGAGGAGGCGGCCACGTACCCAGCAGGGTAAGAGTTCTGCTCTCACTGTACATAACAGATTGTGTTGTGTAACACTGGGTGTGTTGCATTAAAAATGTCTTACGTTAACACGTGCAACGATAATTCATGTGCTCTGTCATGAAGGTTACACTTATGGAAAATATCTGGGCTTGTTCAAATGTTGCATCACGTGCTGCTGCCTGACTTTTTTGACATTCAGTTGTCCGTGTTCATGAAATTGCGTTGTGGAAATTCATTTGTTTAAATTTTTTAAGAAAAAAAACCTTGGAAACATTCCCACTATGGTAGTAAACAAGCTCTCGGAAAGCACACGGCACAATGCAAAAGATACCCTGGATAGGGTGTGAGTCCATCTCAGGGCATGCACTCTAAGGGCGATCTCAGGGCATGCACTCTAAGGGCGATCTCAGGGCATGTACTCTAAGGGCGCACACACAGATTAAGAGTAATTTAATAACACTAGTTCATGTAACCAGATGTCTTTGGATGAAATAGCTATAGGAAACTCATGCAAACATAGGAAAAAACATGTAAGCGTCACATGTCTTCCGGACCGGGAGCTTTGAGGGCACAGTGCAACCCAGTGTACTACCGTGCATCCTCGCCTCACATTCCAGCTGAACATAATTTCGGTATGGTTTAGCTGCACATACTGCATACAATATGGTTGAGATCACAATCGGCAGTCTGCAATTTGAGTAGTAAAGGTTTCATTGATGGCAAAGGCAATACTTCACAGACGGAATAGGAACCCATTGATTGTAAAGGTTTATCAGAGTACATATATGTATTTTGAACAGGTACCAGTACCCATCCATGGAGCAGCTGGCACAGATGATTCCCTCAGTTCTGCAGTTTTTTAAGTGAGTCTTTGCATAGTTACTATCAGTTCATTCCAAGACTTCTGTACATTTAATGCAATTGTAATTAGAGTAGAGACATGTTTTATAGCAGATTTATTATAGTTATTCACAAATCACTGGGCAAGAAAAAGAAGATGCAAAAGAAACGTAAGTACTTACAAAATGTGGGGTAAACAACAAATCATACATTTTCCAAAGCGTCATGTTGATATCATGTTGTAGACCTCAACCTCAGCTTGTAGCTATTTATTTATTTTTTTTGTTTCGTCTGAAATTTTAGAAGCTTCATCTAAATATTGATACCAAGGTGATTACATTGCGTGTATGCAGTCTGGGATAGCGAGTGTCGTGCGGCCGTGCAGCATAGGGGAGTAGTACATTGTATCATAGCTGTGTGAAGGTAGTAAAGATGAGAGCTACATCTGTGTTGGCAAGCGTGAGTGCTTATGTCACCCCTAACCCTTGGCCCTTCTCTCATGCTCTCAGTTTCCGCACCGTGATCGGTCTGGGCGTGGGCGCCGGCGCATATGTCCTCTCCAAGTTTGCTGTAAGTCTCTGATTGCTAATGTCAGGCCATTTAGCAATGATTTGCATTTGCGTGCAAATATTACCCTCTGTAATGATACTGATGACTCCTTTGGAGAGTATGAGTGTGTTTGGGTTTAGTGTCAATTTGTGTGAATCAGTGTGAGTGCAGTATTAGTAAATTAGGGTATGTTTTAGCGTTAATGGTCATCTGGAATACTGGAGTATACATTTTGGAGTATACATTTTGCAAGTGTGTGTGCATGTGGGTGTGCAAGTTCTCCTGAATTGTGCATTAGCATAACAATGTGTTGTTTGTCTCAGCTGGACAGCCCAGACTCTGTGGAAGGCCTGGTTTTGATCAACATTGACCCAGATGCTCGAGGCTGGATGGACTGGGCAGCACAAAAGGTTACTGTCCCTCCCTAATAACTTGTTTACTTTCTGACTTGTTAGCATTTATTCGCTGCGGTCAGTAATGTATTTCTGCCTTAATACCGAGTATATGACATAATAACAAAAATAATAAGGAATAATTTTAATGTAGGTATGATTCACTCGTGTTTTCTGGGCAATGGAATTAATACACAATTGAAGAGCAATTTTCCAAAATTTACTCATTACATGGGAAACATTTCTGAGAAAATTTACATGGACTTAGTGTGTTTTGGAAATTTAATGAAAGTTCTTCATTGGATTACACAACGACTGACTGAGTTATGGATTCCGGTAACATATGATGAGGAAGCTTGATTTTACGTCATTGGCAGTCTCATCTCAAAACCAACAACATATGCAAATAAAAACTAACAAAATAAAAACTTAAAAGAATTTCTTACATTCTCCAAAAAGATGGAATGGCTGGAAAACACAACTTTCCAAACATCTCCTCCAGGGAACCTCAGCCATTCCATGTATTTTTTTAATTTCATGGAGGTATTGATTAGCCAAAGAAGGTGTGCTACTGATTAAGTCAAAAAATGCATTTGTGTATTAGATGGTTGCTGCAAATACTTTAGGAGAGGTTTTGAAATAGAAAGTTTTCACACATTGAAATAATATCATGGTTTTGCAACAAAAGATTATTTTTCTTTGTCATTTTGTCAGACATTTTCTTTGTCTTTAGCACAGTTTAGTGCCATTTTATTGATAAAGTACATTATTTTCATTAAATGGGTGATAGGCATTTATATGTACTCTACAGCTGACAGTGTGTAATCATGCTTTGCATTAATCTTTGTCCCTCCAGTTAACCACGCTGACATCGTCCTTCACAGAGCAGATACTGGGCCACCTCTTCAGCCAGGTACACAGTTCTGTGTCTTTGTGTTTGTGCCTATGCCAGAATCGTGTCTCTATGTCTGCTCTTGCATCTCTGTGTGTTTGTTATCCCACACTTATATCTGACTTTGTGTCCTACATGTCAGCCTGTCTGTGAACAGACTTCACACCTCACCAAGTTTTGTGTATAGTTCTGTAACAGTCGTGAAATGCCTCTATTGTGTAGGAAGAGCTGTCTACGAACGCCGAAGTGCAAAGACAAAGGGAACGGCTCTCGAAATCCACCAATCTCCCCAATGTGGAACTCTTCTGGAAGAGTTACAACAGGTACACTTACACACACATGTACTCATTCGCACACATAAGGTGTGGTCAAACCAAAGTTCTGGAACGTGTTTACAAGTTCCTGGGCTATCTTGTCTGAGGATTTATGTAGCTACTGCCCACTTACTGTGTGTCGCTTTCACACCGCATAACAGGAACTGGGACCTTTATGCTAAATAAGCTAGGGAGATGCAAAAAGCTTGTAGGTTAAACGTCACTTGTAATATCACATGAAACTTCACCGCCACCAGAGAACAGTGCAGGGTGATCAAGCAGTTCTGTTAGTTATTTTTTAGTTATTGGGGGGGTCAATCGTGATCAAAAGGGGACACACTTTTATGTTACACCACCCGAGACATGTTTATAATTCTTATTAAATGTGGCCAGCAGATCAGTCTTTCGTTTTCCACAGAATTAGAAATGATGTAACGTTACTCCGCTAATAAACACTGGCAAGTTTCACACGGGCATATCGCAGATACTGGTGATATGAGGCAGAAGTCAGCCTATGTCGATAAACATTCAAATTTTCCGATACAGAAAAATGGAGACAAGCAAAATAATGTATTAATTCATTAATTAAATGAAATTGAGGTACAAAAATAATTCCATCTTCTCAGTTTTTACTCTGTAACTTTATGTCTTCCCCAAATTTCCACATTCCCTCACAAGTTCCAAGTTAATCCTCACAAGTCCTCAAGTTTATCACTGTAAGCATCACCCCAGTGTTCAAACGAAAAGGGAGCAGGTAGCAAAAGAGGGTTCCAGAACTGTCTCTAAGGAAGTACAATCGGACCGACTTCCTGTGGTGAGATCATGCCAAAACTTCCTGGGTCCTGAGAAAAAAGTTTCTGCGGTGTGAACGTGTATAGTAACTGATGTGTGCTTATATTTGTGCATACACACATGCACACGGAACGGAACACCTCACAAACACATGCTGATAAATGTAGGCACCACTCTGCAGTAATTACCTTTCAGTGAACGTCTGTCTTCTTTCCCTTTTAGTCGCAGGGATCTGAACATCGACCGAAACAGCCCTTTAAAGTAAGAACCTGCCCTTCAGTTTCAACCATTAACATTCAATTCAAATGCAACAACTGCAGCACCGCATTTGCTTAGTAGTACTCCTTTCTGCTGTTCACTGACACCTTTTTCCTGCATTGCTTTCACACTTAATTCCCTTCTACCTTCAGATGCCCTGTGATGCTGGTGGTGGGAGACCAGGCCCCTCACGAAGATGCAGCGGTAAAATGATTACGCTCTTATGGTCAACGGATAGCCATTAGAATGGCATGCCATCTCGCGAATGCCCCAGCCTAGTGCCCCTACGTCACGTGATACAAGCACCAGATCCCCTACAACCCTGGCCAAAATAAGTGTTTGGAGAATGAATAGAGGAGTTAATGGAAATCAGCTTATGGCTTCTAAACTAACTTGTTTGATCTTAACCTCATCTGCAAAATTACACACGCAGTAAAGCGAAAGGAGATACCGCTTGCCTGTGATTGTTTGAGATTTGCATTAAAGCCTGAAGGTGTCGGTGAACTTCAGTCATATTCCTCGTTTGTCCACTAGGTGGAGTGCAACAGCAGGTTAGATCCAACGACAACTTCATTCCTTAAGGTATCGAGTTCTTTTACTTTTTAGTGAAATGCAGCCCACATAACGGTATTCTAGACTCACTCTCCTGACTCGTTTCATGTTTTTTCAGATGGCAGATGGTGGTGGCCTTCCTCAGATCTCCCAGGTGAGAAAAAATTAATAATTATAAAAAGAAACTAGCAAAAGCTTTTGGCAATTAAATGTGTGTAGTGATGTCTTCAAAACACTTT
>JAABNX020000017.1:14121842-14136916 GCA_015163995.2 Mormyrus lacerda | reverse complement strand
CTGGTTATTGAGCGTTGATGACGTCATATGTAAATAATATGCGGCCCGTGAGACTTGAACTTGGACATAGTGTGGCCTACTGCAAAAAAAGGTTGAGAACCACTGGTCTAGAGGGTGTGAAACATCAAGAAGAATTGAACCAGCCAACCACTGTAACTGTCTGGTGTTCAGGGATGCTGGATTCAACTGTGGCTCACCAATCAGCCTGTTAGACCATTTCACAGTCTGATTGAGTGAGTTTCTGTTCTTTACAGATAAATGGCCAAACCATGACACCAAGGAAAAAGATGAAATAGATTCAACAAAAGGTGGATCTTTTGTTTTCCAGAGGATAAAAACAGTATAATGTGATCCCACTAATAAAAGCCCTAGCAAGTTTCAAAAATAGAAATATGGAGACACAAAAAATTAATTGATGCATTTCAAATGTAATTGAGGTACAAAAAAATCCATCTGCTCAATTTTAAAAAGCAATTAAAACCTATTAAAAGCAATATGGTAAAATTAAAAGCAATACGGCTAAATGAAAACCAACGGCAATATTATAAGCAATATGGTAAATGAAAAAACAATCCAGTGAAACTTATATAAAGAAAAAAGCATTAATTTTTCAATAAAGAAAAGCAATGATTTACTTATTCCTTTATTTTTAATTTCTTTCCCTTATTATTTTATTTGTGTTTGTATCTATTTCACTGTCACGTACAGCCGGGAAGCAGGCGACAGAAGCCATGAATATGCACAAAACGGGATTTATTGCTGGGGTAACACACATCAAGACATGTAACGTTAATGACCGGACTCGGGAAACAAACTGAAACGCGGAATAAATACACTGAACTAATGACAGCAACAGGAAACAGCTGGTGAACACAGGGATTCCACACGGGAGGAGCGGACGAGTGGGGCATGACACACTTTCATATTCAACATTTATTTCCTTATTGTTTTGCAGATTTATTCTATTTTTTATGGGACTCCTATGACTCATGTGATACAAAAATCAATGATAATGCAAATACAATTGTAATTTCAATCAGTAATTACCAAAGAAATTCATAATGACACTTCATTTAATTATAATGACTATAATGATTAATTGCTGCTATAGAATGGTTATTATGCTAAACATGTAATGCAATAAGGCATGTAATGCAATAAGGTTTTTCACTTTTAAAATTAGAAGCATCTTATAACAAACTAACAAGAGATAGCTTAATCTGCAAAATGAGCGGATAAAGGTTGCAGAGCTGATCCAAGAAGTTGGAACTGTTACAGATACCAGTATTAGACATTTCTGTGCTGATGTCATATGTCAAGGGTAAGTGGAAAGGGGCACAAGGGAATATAGGGGAAGTACGATGAAGAACGTAACTGAAAACAGCTTGTCGAGGTGAGGTACTGAAACCATGAGAGCAATCGGCTTCAAAAGGTTGACCCTGCCTTGAACTGATAAAAGCAGAAGTAACTGCTGTCTAAAGATATCTGACCCCTCATTGAACTGTCTGTACACGTTTTTTACTATAACTGGTGTGTGTATTTGTTGTTCGGGGAGCAGATCACGAGACGCATGAGAAACTGTTCTAGATTAATAGTTCCTACATTAAACTGCTCACTACAAAGTCTGTGGATTATCTTGAGTAACTGGGTCATGATTTCTGGTAAGAGACATTGCTGCTGAATTTTTCTGGCGTTTTAACCACCACAGAAAGAATTCCATTACTGCCATTATATTCCATAAAAGACCGACATTTCTATGGCCAATTTCTCCAAAACTAGCCAACTCCCAACAGGACAACCTAGATGGATAGATAGTACCAAAGCCCCTCTAGAATATGTCAATGTTCATTTTTGGGGTGAACTGCCCCTTTAAATGTACAGTATATGTCTTATTTTAATGTGTTTTCATAGTGAAAGTTCTAATTTCGTGAACTGCAGGAGTGAAAGGAAGTATGATTATACTATGACTTGAGTATGATTATACTATGAATATGAATTGAGGATTAGGATAGCACAGGGGGAATTCCATTCTATTCCAAGGTCCATTTGATGTAACATTCATAGAACTGTTAAGATACTATGTATTTCTAACATGTAAATTAATATATACATTTTGACAATTTGTCTGTATACAACCTAAGAGGTTACATGAAAAAATATGCATATTGGCTCATTGATACTAATCATGCTCGAAGGCATTTTTTTGCTGACATCAGTGATATCCATTATGGTGGAATTGCCGGACATTATTTGAAAGTGATGAGATAATCGGGATAAGCCTGATCATCGTGGAAAATTACAAACATCTTGGGGTTCTGGTTGTTGTCCACCAAGCTGTCAAAGTGGTCATTCGGGTCAGATCCAGGGCGCAAGGGAGGGATCTTCATGCTCGCTTTTCCCACTGTGTAGCGTCCAGTCAGAACTTTTGCCACATACATGTATCTCAGACCTCCGTTGTCTGCAGGCGAGAATGCTGGATTGGCTGAGTAGCTGGCCTCCACTGCAAAGTACGCACCTATTCCATAGGCCGTTCCTTCAGAAAGAGAAAACAAGTGTTGCTGTCATTGTGCTTAAGTGAGATGACTTGTCTTTAAACTGCACCCTTGCACAGTAATGTGTGTGAAATAGCCAACAAGATCTACCCTTTCACCAGTTCCCAATGAAGAATGTTTTGGCAGCATGCACAGCTGAATTCGCAACGAGAAAGTAGGAATGGAGTCGCAGGGGGAGCAAAGTGGACAAACGGCGACACTGCATAAAAGCGTCTTGTAAAAAAATAAATGTAAGCAGGTCAGTCTAACACAAGTCGGATAAAACTAACTCCCGAGACTATTTATGCTGTGTATCAGGACAGAGGGATGGAGAAAGGGTAGACGGAGGAACGGATCTGATTGTGTTTACCATGCTGTCCTGCGAAGCTCCGGTTAAACCCCCATTTTTCAATGGAGACACATGCACCGGCCGATGTTCCGTGGTACAGTAGTTTCTCCCCAATCTCGTCTTCCCCATTCTTCTCCCGAAACTGCTCCAGTTTCACTCTGTATGCTCGCCAAAGGTGAATGTTCTGCACACGCTCAATCTAGAAAAGAAACTTAGTACTGTACTTAAACCATAAAAGCTGAACATTTAGCTATGTAACATTCTGCCTATATGATATATAGAAAGTCAATATCTCTTCACAAAAATTGCAGAAATAATGTGAATAATGACTGTTTCTCTTTATACAGTGTTAGCATTCATTCCGATGTGCAACATAGAATATACTTTTCCACACTATAAACATTGCTATTGCTGATTATCATAATTTTGCAATACACAATATATATGGAATATTTTTGATCACTATTCACTTTGTACTTTTTGTAATGGTGATTACTGACCATTATCACTTCATGTATAATGGATTTTGACAGTATCTCACTTGTATAATTTGCTGGGCAGCGGTCCTCAGGAATACGCTGGCCACATACTGGTATTCAGCTGTGCCTGGCTGAAGGAGCACCTTTTTCAGTGACTCCCCCTGGCCCATAGCGTCCCAGGTTTTAGGTGGACTGACATCTGGAACCATCAGCACAAAAACATACAGGTAGCAGTAATGAAACAGAAGCAAATACAAAATATATTTGAAATTTCAAAAAGTTTCAAAAGTTTCAACTCCCAACAACCATTCTCGTCTTAATAGACAGAAGCAGCAATATAATCAGGTGTTGTAATAAATAATAAAACTAAGAATAGTAGTAACATAATTAGCTATTGTCATAGCAGTAGTGACTATAGTACATGGGTTGTAGTAGCTATAACAGTGGAAGAGGATGAATACAAATCTGCTAGTAAAATCAATGTAAATGTTAATTTTGTACAGTATATAACACAGACAGCAGTAAGTGGTTCTCACCTGTAATAATCTCTACCCTCTTCAGATGATAGGTCCGTCCTGTCATATGGTGAGTGGCCTGTTTTTTTCGTAGGTCCACCTTGAGCTTTGCCTCTCCTGGGCCATATATATCGCAGGTATTTCCATTGTTCGAATATTCTTTCTCAATGATGTAATTAGCTTTCTGTTCTAGATCTTGCCATTGCTCCCCTGGGCTGCCGATTAACCACTTCACACTGACTGCCACCAGTTCCTCCTCCCTTTCCTGCACCTTCCTGCGGAATGCAATGCCTACCATCTGCTGCATCTCCTCCAGAAACTCCCACACCTCCTCTTTCAACCCCTGGACTACAAAGCTCCTTCTTGTATCATCTGCCTGCTTTGGTTGTGCTTCCTTGATGCTAAGCTCCAGACCCTGTGCCTTGTCTATAACTGAGTCTAGCTCTGCCTGTGTGAGTTGTTCCAGCATATCAGACTTCAACTCCTTTTCACACAGCTGCTTTTGTAGGATATTCTTAAGGTCTTCCTGAACCTTTCCGATGGCCTCCAGCCCAGGACCTGTCACACAAAATATGGCTGGCGGGGGATGTAAGGAAGATAGTCGCAGTCCATGAGATTCTTGTTTTGACTTCTTGAGTGTCTGGCGAATTTTTTTCATTATCTGCTTGCTTCTCTCTGTTGGAAGAGGAGAGGGTTACGATAAGGAGAAGAAGAGAAATGCATAGATTAAGCAGGAAATTTGAAATCAGAAAAGAGGAGACTCATAGGGTGCTTTTCCACCGTACTTTTGGTACTTCAAGTAAGTACTAAAAGTACTGTAAGGTGTTGGTTTTCCACTGGCATAAAATCTAGTACTGGTGCTGACATCACAATGATTATTGATTTTCAAGATTATGTAGTAAACATGTAAAAAATCCATTTAAAGTTTACCTGCGCTGCTTTTGCATGAGTGCATCATGTATTCTCTGAGACAATCAAACTATTTTCATACTGGCTGTTTAAATCACTCCTACACGAGTCCATAGAGAAATTATATACTTATGTAATGACATCAATTTACTGTATACACCCATTTGAATGTTCCCATTATTACTTTTTGTTCAGATTTAACTTGAACTGTTTTTTTCTTTTCTTTTTCTTATTAAATTTGGACAGATATCCTGCCCAGCTGCCCCCCTGCCTTGTGCCTTATGCTACTTTGGATAGTCTCCTGGCACCCAACTACAGCCTATTACTGGATAAGAATTTGGAAAATTAGTGAACTAATTAAATTCCGCAAGAATTTACTGTGATCAGTTACAACAATTACTTTATGTAAAGGAATGGGATTATTGGATTATTAAAGGAATATTGTATCTGAATTCATTCTTAATAAGTGATGATATAAGTTAATTCAATATAGTTATATGTAAATGTTTAGTTTTTTTTTATTTCACCATTAGCCTGCAGATAGCAATACATCACCTTGCTTTTTTTTTTTCAAATCGAGCACCTATGTTATCCAGTTAAAATGTAGCTGAAATTGTCAGTTCAAGTGAGTCTAAATAAAAAATAATTATACAGCATTGGTATATGCAGAAGACTGGCTGTGAAGGCTTACCTTTCAAGGTAGGAGGTGGAGCGTTCTGTCCTATGCGACTCTCCAGCTCACACCTATAGAGGGCAGCAAAACCTTTTTAATGCTGTCATGTTTCCTAAAACATTGCATGAAGGCATTGAACCAGGTTATCAATCAGAACTAGAGGTGTAAGTAGAAAAAGAAGAAGGAAGGAGGTACAAATAGAGTGAGAATGTACCTGAAGGTCTCAAATACCGGCCTTAGAAGGAGGATGATACGGATGTGGGAGACGGTGTCAAAGGACGAGTCACTCACAACTGTGGCCATACCGTCCAACATTGATGCAGCGACCTTCTTGGCATCCAGCCCAGCTGCACCTGTCATTGTGGACAACCTATATGGTTAAATGGAACTTACTGACACGCACCAAAAACCTGTCGGTCTCTATTTAGGAAACAGACCTGCACCCACGGCAGGAAAGGCCACTGATTTGTAGCCCTTCTGTTGACAAAACTTCAGAACCTTTCCGCAAAGCTTCTGGACACGATGCAGATCCGACTGAGCGTAAATGTGTACGATGGCTTTACAGGCCAATGATCCTGGTGGTGTGGTGCAGAACTCCTCGGCCTGGCTCCGCACTGAGGACGAGGAGATAGACAAAGCAACAGACCCGGCATTATCAATAATTGCTTGATAATGACCTCAAACTAAACTGAGCGTTTCGGTTGCTAACCTTGGTTAAATTCATTCAAAACCTTTTGCCCTGCTGCCACTAGAATTGTGTTTGAGACACCTACAGAATACAAGCATATAAATTCAGATACAGTGAACATATTATTGTTAATGCTGATATAATATAAAACTGCAATAAACTGCATAGGTATGACAGAGCATGTAGCATACACGATTTGATAATAATTTAAATAATATTTCAGACATTTGCGCATCTGTGAATATGTGCTTTGTTTCTTTGGCTACAATAAAACTGCACGTTTATAGGAACTGCAAAGGAGAAAGTGTTACCAGTTTGCTTGTCAGTGTTATTTGCAGAATTAACAATAACATCTGTAGTTTCATTAATGATGTCGCCATAGAAGAGCTGCAGCTTGACACTGCCCAGCATGACTGTGATCTCATCCTGGGTGACAGAGACCCAGTGATAGAAAGATGCTGAAAGAAAACAGAAAGAAAGAAAATAAGATGGTTAGTTATGGTATTATTAGTCTTTAATAGTGCTTTTTAGTATACAATTATTTGTGTGGCATTAATCTTACTCTGGTCCGGGAGCATAGCCATCTGAAACCCCCTTAGGTTCAGAATATCATGACACGCCTGGAAAGCCTGGGGAATCGATATTCAGTTTCACCAATACTATCCGGGTACAACTCAAGCAGACAATTACACAAAAAATATTCGAAAACATGTAGGTGAAGTAATAAGCTCCCCTGAGCATATAAGTGATCATTAATAATCTGTCAACATGGACCTTTACTCACTGCTGCGGAATGTTTGTCACTGGGATGAATGACAATATGGACTTGCAGAGTGGATGCCGATGCTCGGTTCCGCTCATGCTGCTGGATCTCCTCCAGCAGAACTTGGGCAGCAATTCGGTGGGGAAACGCCAGGCTGATGCCAGTCCCCAACATAGGAAACGCCACAGAAGCCAATAACCAGGTATCACAAATGCACAAAACGTTCCTCAAACCCTTACGGAGGGTCTGTTAGGAGACAGCGGTGGTGGGGGACAAAGGGACAAGGCAAAGAAAACTTGATTTAAAAATAGAATGTGCAGTGAAATTTGATTGTCTTGAAATTTCTTCGACAACTCACAGATAGAACCGACCACACAAACCTGGACTGCTGCTCCGTGCGGATCCCCATCCCAGCGCACACAGTGAAGAAAAATGATACTGCATCCGACTAGTCCCCCTTCGCCATCCACCACATGCAGTCCCCCAGGCACTGTATTCCAGCTCTGGGCTGTCTGCTCCAAACTAGCTGAAAATTGTCTCCCCCCCTTACTTAATAGGCATTTCCCCACCTTTGAGGACCGGGGCGCATCACCCAGCATGGGTGAGACAAGGGCATCTACCTGCAAGCCAAAGGAATCGCAGGACAGGTAACAAAACAAAACGTAAACCATCATGTCACATTTAGGCGACAGTCCCTTTTGTATTTAAACAAACATATGTTATGGTTATTATGTAGTCTAATTTAAAAATGCATGCATTCAAATACATTTGAAATATCAAGCTCTGGATAAATGTTTCTTACCCGTTGGTCCTCAATGTTGCCTATTGTAATTTTGACCTGGATTAAGGATTCAGATACTGCTGCGTCCACAGTCGCCGCGGTTGTGAAGTTTGCGAGATCCTCGTCGTCTGCGGTTTCCACTGCGCCACCGGCAGGTTGGTCCATCCCCCCAAGCAGTGTATCGCAGGCAGATCGCATGGCCCTTACTGCATTCTCATTGCTGTCCACTAGCATGACTGTGTTCAGTGTGTGTGGGTTCCTGCCAAATGCTCTCACTGCCATCACAATGGCCTTGGCACAGAGGTTAACGGGCACACCAAACAAGCCAGAACTGATGCAAGGCATAGCCAAAGAGCGGCAGCTTCGTCGCTCTGCTAGTTCGAGAGCCTCTTTTATCGTATTTTCCAGCAGGGCCGCCAGCTTCGCTTCCATGTTCTTGGCACCGCTCCACGTTGGCCCTACTGCATGTATCAGCACCTTACAGGGCAGCTTTCCGGGTGTGGTTTCCACTGCTGTCCCGGTGGCCACCTTGCCAATTCTTTGTACCAGTTTCCTGCTAGCCAGCTGTACCTCCGGCCCTCCCACCCGGCTCAGGGCCGCTGCCACCCCACCATGGTGTTCTAGGTTCTCATTGGCTGCATTGACTATTGCATCTGCATTCTCTTGGGTAATATTACCCTGTCGCACATGCACACAGAGCCCCCCCTCCAGCTGGTACTTAGGAACACCAAAGTCTTTCATCTGGACCAGACAGCGATGAGTGCGACTAACGACTTGGAGGTATTCCTGTCCCGGGCCCTTGAAGTAGCGATAAGCACCTGGGGAATCAATAGTAACAATCTCCTGGACTAGGGAGCTCAGAGCTTTGCTCGTCCTACCACTAGCCGCAGTTACCAAATGCCGGGGTCCCATAAGAATCATCTCAGGTGGTGAGCGAGTGTCAGAGATTGAAACCTGAATACCCGAGTCGTCAATGTCAAGCAGGGTAAACAGATTACTAATTTGGTCAGACAAATCGGGGTAAGGAAGGACCACCCTGAACTGATGAATAGCCTGGTCCTTCAAGAAACTCTGGACCACCTCATTCAGCTTGGTTACCGAATCGCGGTAACCCAACAGCTGGACACTATGCTTATTATAGCGAACCTGTACCCTAGACTTTCCTTTGTTTAGCTGCAGCTCCTTCTCCTGCAGTACCTCCTTCAATTTTGGCAACTGAGCGAGTGAATCAGGAACAGGTACCTCTTCCTCAGTGAAATGACTGAGCAGGGCCTTTTGTGCATCCTCCAGATCCTTCTGGTTTAGGGACAACAGAGACAGACCTGTGTCAGTGATTTCAGTTTTTACTGGGATACCTTTCAAGATGGCATCCAGCGTTTCTGATCCCTGTGTTCTCAAGAACGAATGTAGCCAAACGGATAGCCCGGCCACCGGCTGCTCCTGTACTTTTTCTGCCATGGCCACTACCTTCTTGCGGGCTGACAGGACATCGACTGCTGGACCTTCAATCACTAGTTGACCCACATCAGTCTGAGATACTTTAACCCCAGGGAGATGCTTTTCTAGCTCCTTCTCCAAATCCTTCCCTAGCAGAAGCAGTCGGGGCTTCCCAAGGATGCAGGTCGTGCTGATTCTCTCCTGTGTCACTGAGCTTCTGTGTCGCTTTTCCAACATTGACAGGCTCACCTTCACCTCGTTGTCTGACCCAACTAAAACTGAAAATCCCTCCCCTGGCTCACTGTACACTTGGAGCTCCTTTGTGGCTAGGAAGGGACTATTCTGCAAAGCTTGTAATATAAAAGGGTCAGCTTCATAATGGCAACAATATTTTGTTTTCACTTGCTCAAACACACAATTTATTATGGTATCCATTTGGCTTGTCTCCTGTGCCCTGGGTGTACCTTTCACGACCATATTCTCTGTCTCAGGCTGAAGCTGGAAAGAGTAGAAGAGTGTAGAGAGTTGATGTTGTAGGTAATTTCCAGCCTGAATGTTATCTGTCAGGTAGCGAATCAGGTATGGATCCAGCTGCACCGCTTTCTTATATTTGCCACAAGGTGGCGCCCCAGAGATGGAGTGAAAGTGATGTGTCTGTTCTAAAAATAACAATGACAATATGATCAGTTAAATTTGATCTCATCAAAAACAATTAGCCAAAAGGTTTTTGCGTTAATCATTATTATCAGAGTGACATGCAATGTGGTTTATCTTGAAAGAAGCTGTTTCAAAGCACCAACCTGAGGTTGCTTTAGCAGGTGTTTTTAGAGAGTCCTGAGTAAGGAGATAAGAGAACAAGTGAACTTTATGCATGTACATTATGATAAACTTGTATCATAACCTTGAATCTAGATGTACAATAAAAGGTGCCTTTTTATTATGCGCTTATACTGAAACCCTGTTCTATGTGATGCCATTATTATTATTACCAGTAAGGTGCTACAGATCATTCAACACAGATTAGATCCTTTCACAAAATTTGAAATGCCTTGTGTAAAAGCTGGATTTAGGAAATCAGTGATTATGCTTGATGGATCAATAAACAAACTAGGGGAGCAACTATGAAATATTTTCATATTCAAATATTCAGCTGTGGTTTTTTTTTGGAATATTTAATATTTGCACAACATTACTGCTACAGGCACTTTGAAAATGCTCCCATACTTTGCAGCTTTTGGGCCACTTGGAGGAAAAGCATTCTGACTCACACCCACCACCAGTTCTGTTTACATAATTGCCTGTTATGTATGTGTGTTACATGCTAGAAGAGTTGTATTGGCCCTCTGCTGGAGTCAGAATATGAACTGTGCATGGATTTTAGTTATTACCAGTTATTCAAATGTGTATTTCTTCCCAAAACTTTTTCATATTCGATTTTTTCAAATATCTGTTGCAGCACCAGGAAAAAAAATCCAAGGAATCCAATAGGAGGCCATTCACTAGCCTTATGGAATACAACAAGCCTTTGACTATGTTGACCATGTCAAAATAAGGAGTGTTCTCAGGAAAATGGGTGTACCAGAGTATGATATTGTCCTCATCTTAGTGGCTAAAAGCCATGGTCAGGGCGAAATATGGAGATTTTGCATTCAGGACATACAGAGAAGGTAAACTATGAATAGACAACTGCAGGCTTATGACTGCTGGAAGAAACATCAACAATCTTGACATACTGTTGACACCACACATATAGCAGAAAATCAAGAACATTTGAATACATGAGGAACGATAACAACCAGAGTAAAAGGACCTGACATGGCTAAATGTGAACAAGACAAAGGTCTTGGCTGCAGGAACAGCAGCTAGTTTTAGTGTTGATGGTTAAGCTCCTTGGAACAATGATAAATAACCAGGTATCTGGCTGTTAAAAAATACACTACAGATTGGCACCTGGCTAAGTGGTGATGAAGAACCAAGAAAATGAATTATATATTATAATTATATATTTTTTTTAAATAATACTTTAATATTAAAGTATTAATATATGAATTTTTGGTTATTCCATCCATCCATCCATCCATCCATCCATCCATCCATCCATCTATTTTGCAAACTGCTTATCCTTCTGGGTTGTCTGGGATCCGGAGCCTATCCTGGAAGCTATGGGCACGAGGTGGGGAACAACCCAGGACAGGGGGCCAGCCCAGTTTTTGGTTATTCTTTAGAGACAATAATAAATAATAAAGAAGCAGGGCAGGAAGACTCCTGGGTGCCTTTGAACCTTAGTGCTAGCAAACACTTTTAACAATGTCATGGGATCAAATCAAGCCTGAACTTTCATTTGAAGCCCAAACAGACATAGTCCCAGACCCAGTGCTTTCTTTCTCTCATAACATCAAGTTGTGTAAATTGTGTACGGAATAAAACAGATTATGCTAGCCTTACTGTGGAATAATGTGAGTCCGCATCCTCACGCACTGACACCACAACTGGGCCACTGGGCGTGTCCAGTGTATGATTTCCCTTTTGGAGAACTCTCTGCTGGTCTGTGAATGTAAAAAAAACAGCACTGTGTGAGGAACACATGCATGAATTTACAATGTTAAAAAAGGGAGAGTGTCTCCTTTGTAAGTTTGGGATGTAACGGTATGCATAAAGTAAAGACAGAGCAGGGTAAAAAAAAAAACAAATTATGTCAAGGATTTTTTTTTTTTTTGATTAATTGTTATTGTTGACACACCACAGTGAAATGTGTTCTCTGCATTTAACCCATATGTGACATTGTGACACAGCTAATTCAGCACCCGGGGAACAGTGCTTGGGGGCGGTACCTGGCTCAGGGTGCCTTGCTGGTTGGGGGTTCAAACCCACAACCTTTCAATTACAAGTGTGCTTCCCTATCCAGCAAGCCATCACCAATAAGTCACGCGGTCAGCAGGATTCAAACCTGCATGGGGAGACCCCAATGGATTTCTAGTCCATCACCTTAGTCCATCGCCTGTGGCCACTCGGCCACAACTACCCACAGGGGTGGGTCAGCAAAGGTTTTGCGACAGTGATATAGTATAGATGAACTGCAGAGACCACATATATATACATACCAACAACATAATTTAAGGGAACAAAAATATTTTAACTAATATTTCAAAGAAAATGCAATCATATGTAATAATCCCATGACTGCCAGAAGTCTGTTATATTACAGACCATCCTGTTATACCTGTCATATTACAAACCACCAGTATATTACAGTCATCTTCAGTTCCCACGTATTTCAGTGGCGTTTTGCCTTCAGTTTGGTATAGATAGATAGATAGTCTTTATTGTCCTATAAGGATATTTGTCTTCACAGTTTGATCACCACAAACACAAGTACATTACAGGCTTCTGCCATGTTAGACCCAAATACAAAGAGTGCACACAT
Organism: Mormyrus lacerda; assembly: GCA_015163995.2. Taxonomy (NCBI): domain Eukaryota; kingdom Metazoa; phylum Chordata; class Actinopteri; order Osteoglossiformes; family Mormyridae; genus Mormyrus; species Mormyrus lacerda. Next base: position 14,124,367 of record JAABNX020000017.1, on the reverse strand, counting down.
AAATATATAAACACACAACATACATCCAAATAGTAACTGAGATTTGATGGATACAAGATTAATGTGGTAAGTTAAGTGCGGCTATAGCAGTTGGAATGAAACTCTTGCCAAAGCGAACCCGTTTCCATTTCCTGTATCTGCATCCCACAGAGTCCTGTATCTGCGTCCTACAGAGTCCTGTATCTGCGTCCCACAGAGTCCTGTATCTTGCCTTTCTGGTTTTCATCAGATAGTTTTGTAATGGGAAGGCAGATGATCTCGGCTGCTCTATGCGTGATCCTAGTAAGTCTGTTTTTATCAGGTGAAGAGAGCATGCTGTAGAAACAGGGGGAACAGTAAAGCAGGATCGGTTGGATAATGCTCTTGTAAAGTAATAAGAGGAGACGGGGGACAACAAAGATAGCACAAAGCTTGCGGATGACATGTAGTCTCTGCTGGGACCGTTTTTGACTGTCCATGACGTGTTGATCAAATGTAAGTTTCTTGTCTAATGTGAGTCCAAGATATTTGAAATGTTCAACCTGTTCGACCGGTTTGTTGTGAATTGAGGTGGGAGTCCAGCCTGTTGTAGGAGGTATGAAGGACCAATTCTTTTGTTTTCCAGGAAGTTGACAGAGCACCATTGCATGAAGTGTGAAACAGAAAGTTGATACGCTATAATTGAATTATTGTCACTGAGTAGACCCAGTATAGCAGTATCATCAGAGTACTTGTAGTAGGTGGTGATAGATGAGGGGCTAATGCAGTCATCGGTGTAGAGGGTGAAGAGGAAGGGGCTAAGGACACACCCTGGAGGGGCTCCAGTGTTGTTGATCACGGTTGCTGATTCGGCTGTGCCTCCCCTTACAACCTGTGGTCTATTGCTGAAGAAATTATGGACCCAACGGATGAGTGGTGGTGATATGTTGAACTGAAGAAGCTTCTTGATCATCTGGTGGCGTTGAGTCATATTAAGATCTTTCTATACACCTCATTATACTTCTAGATGCTTTTATCAGCAGTCATCTCGTTAAGAAATACAAGAGAACCAGTTCCAGTGGCAGCCACACACACACACAATTTGTTTAACTATTGTATTTGACCTTTACTGTTTCATGCTTACTGTTTCACAATGCTCCCAGGACCTTCACAGAGGAATTTGACGCAGCCAACACAATGACATTCAGTATACTGCTTTTGTATTAAAATAACACATTTAAGTATATGTTTTGCTAGGCATGAGTGTTGTTGACAGATAATGTCTGTGTAACTATAGTAATTCATCCTGTTGTGTTTATCAGCAGTCATCCAGTGGCAGTCTGACATACCAAAGACGTACAGTACCACATCTTCCACCATGTTTCAGAGAAGAGGTGCTATTCTGAAGATCATGAGCTCCCTTTCTTTCTACACACATTTTTATTTTCATCACTCTGGTACTGGTGGTGGGTGCGGCACCGCACTGTAATCTGTGCATTACCTCTGATAGTTGAAAAGGGGTGTTTTTGTTTGCTACAGTACCTTTTCAGCGTCACCTGCAGGAGAAAAAAAAGAACAATCCGTAGCGACGGATTTGCAATTCGTTCCCTCAGTTTATAAACCGTACCCACGAATTCTTAAACTGTTTCCTCGGTTTAACAAATCGTGCCCACGGATCAATAAACCGTACCCACGAATTTCCAATCCGTGCGCTCAAATTTTGTAAACCGAACGTTCGGATTTTGAATCCGTACCCACAGATTCATAATCCGTGCGCACGCTTTCGCAATCTGTTCCCACGGGACTGTAAACTGTACTCATTGGATTCATTTTAGAAGAATAGCAAACTCCCAGGTACGTGTTAATGAATCTAATTGTATATTGTTTTATTGTGTATTATTAAGTGGAAAACATCAGATTGTTTTAACTGTATGCTTACAGTGATTCTAGCGGGTACATGGTGGAATACAGAAATTTAATAAGAATGATGTGTGTCAAAATCTTGTTTATTTGTCATGATCTTAGCTCTTTATTATTATATGACAAACAGTTTATACTAATTGCTTTGTTCCTCTTTGTAAGGATAAAAGTTTATTCGAAATGCCTAAATGTAATAATAAAAATAGTAATAATTAAATAACAACCACAACAATAATACAAATAATAGTATTTATTACTATTTTTATCAACATTATTTTTTTTTATAATTCTAAGTGAGTGCACTTACTGTAAGACAGTATGTTTTTCATAAAATAATTCATGAATGCTTTATTTTAAATAACCTATTAAATAACCTTGACTCTCTCTCTCTGTCTGTCTACCCTGAGGCTTCCATCCACTTTAAGATCACATCATTTATTCCTTACCCTATAGGATGGATAGATTTGGACTAATTCAACATTACTTTGACCTGGGTCTAAAGTATGAAGAAATCCTTCGTATTTTAAGTGTTAAACATGGGATTGTTATCAGCATGAAGACACTTAAAAAAATCTTAAATAGAAATGGACTTTTTCGCAGAATTTTTTTTTGACAACTTATTTGATGTTATTCAGTTTATTAGAGAA
>JAABNX020000017.1:14105213-14117265 GCA_015163995.2 Mormyrus lacerda | reverse complement strand
AAACCCAACGGTACGTTTAGTTTTAGATTATAGAAAAGTAATTCCATCCGCTTCCCAGGATGGAAGATTGTGTAGATTCCCAGCCCGAAAGGATGGCCTCAGGGACAACCACTGTTCTTGTAGTACCTTTAAAGGGCCACGCACCATATGTCCAAAAACAAGTTCAGCTGGGCTGAACCCAGTGGATTCCAATACGGTATCCCGAATTGCGAAAAGAAGCAAAGGCACCCCTTCATCCCAATCTTTTCCTGCCTCTAAGTAGTAGGTTCGTAGCATCATCTTAAACGACTGATGAAAACGCTCAAGGGCACCCTGGGACTCCGGGTGATAAGCACTGGTGACCCGATGTCGAATATTCAACTCATGTAACACTTGCGAAAATAACTGGCTCTTGATCAGATTGTACATATTTCGGCACTGGTAGTATAGCCGGTAAGCTTCGAGCACTAATTCATAAGCCTGCAAGACAGTAGCCTTTACAACATCATAATCAAGGCTCTGTTCTAAACCAAGAGCTGAATAAACCTCTTGAGCATTCCCCACAAGCTTGATCTGGAGTAGAAGTGACCACAGGTGCCTGGGCAAATTAAGAGTGGTCGCGATGCGCTGAAAGAGGGAAATAGGCATCTACTTTGCTTTCTCTAAATGTGGGCACGAGTCCAGTATGGTGACTCACATCGAATCCAATGTTTTCCCTCTCATGGGACTGAGTTGGAACTGGCGGAGACTGCGTGCAATAACGCGTAGTCTCGTCTGGCGAGCTAGCACCGGCACGAGCGGGGGAGCAAGCAACTTCAAGGGGCGAGCTTACCTTACGTGGCTGAGGAATAGGCCGTGGCTGGCCCACCTTCGCCTCTTGCACAGCAGCATCCCACTCTGCTTCCATCTCCAAAGCCCTTTTCCGTAGGAGTTGGGCCTGGCAGTCCTGCCTCTTAATCTCCAGCTCGAGTTCCCTAAGCCAAATTGTAAGGAGGATGTCCTCCTTAGGCGAGCCGGGATCCCTGGGATCCAGGCGAGGCAGAGGCACCGGGCCTCTGGCTTCCGCCGTCATAGGCGACCGGGCTGGGCAAGGTGCAACACTCGAGAGATCTCCAGGCTCCGGCAGGATTCCCTGCATGGCTAACTCGTCCTGCAGGACCTGCTTAATCTCCCGCTTTGATGCACCGACAGGGACCACCACGTTAAAGAACCCCGCGATGGCTACCAGGTCTGACTGGAAAGGGGAATGGGAATAAGGGGAACACAGGGTGTGGAGCACAAGGGAACAAAGGGGTATATTTTTATAGATTTTTCTGATTTTAAGACGCGACAGACAGAGTAACAAACCTGGTGCAAAAGCTTCGGGAGTGATTATAGCCAAAATAACAAACAAAAACCCCAACTACCGAACGTAACCCAAATCTTACTGAACTAGAGAAAACAAAGAACACAGTAACAAGTCCTACACTTTACTCCCTACCCAAATCACAGTATACACAGAGTCTTTCAAACTCCCTACGCACCAGACACACACACAGCACATACACAGCAAAGCGTCAGAGTCCGAGGGGCGCGTGAAGTCGTAAATGAAAACTGAGCGAAAGATCGAAAACCAGAAAGCAAACCAACCGGGGCAGAAGTACAGAGAAATCGTAATCTGAGAAACCAAAACAGTCATACACAAGTAATCAATCATAGAAAGCAAGCCAAACACAAAACCAAAAATCAAGCAGAGCTCCTGAAGTGCCTTGTCGTCAAGCTTTTCAGTGTTCCGGTATGGAAATGATGAGAACGTGGCGAAATCTTGTGGGCGGAGTCGAACTTGTAGGCGGAGCAAGGCTGTGCTGACTTGTCCGTGGGTGGGGTCCAGTGAAGAGCGTAACATTAAATTGATTTATTTTTTATATAGATCACAAAGAAGCTCGCTGGTGGCATTGCAGACACAGCTACTTCGATGACATACATCAGTAATGAATGTGGCCAGGTACAGAACTGTGTATTAACCACTGGGGAGGGAGCTGGCCTAGATGAGTTGTGCCCGGGCATTGTCAAGTGCACAGTACACAGGAGAGCCAGAGCCTGATGTCATCTATGTTGACAGAGACTGCTACAGTGAGTCAGGTGTGTGACCTTTAGAATGTTTTTGTAATGTATTATTTGTTATAGGTATAAAATTAACAACATTTAGTAACATGGTTATTTTACTGTTACTTAACCGTTATTATCTTACGATTATTTTCAATGGATATCAATGTGAAACACAAAATTCAAGTTGTTAGTTTATTCTGTATGACAGCTTGCCCACAGTTGTTACATGTATTATGTCACAATTATCATGCGTCGGAGATGTAGATGTCATTTAAATCACTGTAGCAATAGAGTTATAACAGAATTCATACATACAGGCCTTGTCCATTTGCACAGGTGTGCCCCCGCAGTACTTGTCTGGTTTCGGCCATGGGAGATCAAAGTGAGACCGGATATTTTCCCCTTTATGAGACGATTCACCACTGATCTCAACAGAATACTATCCTCTCTGGTGTTTTCTGCTCAATGTTGTCCTGTTGTATTTCTGATTGGGACCAGGATGACATCTGCCATGTCAAGGATGCAAAGAGGTCAGAGTTGAAGAAAAAGCATGCTGGTCTTACTCCTACAGAAGCACAAGTTATACCCAGTATCACCTCCAGTGAACTGGCCAGGCATTGCAGAAGGAGAACTCGTGGGGTTGAAAAAACCCATAGCCTGATCCAAGAATTCTTCAAGTCCAGGTGGGATCTCACTGACACTTCAGGTTTACACCTGATCAACCCTGAGAGCATGACACACGTGTGGGAGGTACAACAGAAGCACTTGCCATGGATCCAAGACCCACTAGGTGTTGAACTATATACCAAACTTGGCTCTGGGTTGCAAAAAGGAGACAAAGTCCTAGACATTTTGAGATGTGGCAGAGGGTCATTTTCTCTGGAGAGTTTTCATCACCACCAGTGCACCTTTATCCCAGGTGAGTAGAAACCCCTTTGACATGATTTCTATCCTTTACATGTCTGCCATTGAATTATATTCATAAAAACATCATTTCTACTAAGTGTCAAGTTTGTGAGACTTGATATAAGTCATCATTTAATAAATACAACCAATATTTCAATAACCTCAAACATCATATTGTTTTTAAAGGATGGAGATGTAATGCTATGCACACTCAGATGTACAGGTTTGAGGGTGGGTCCAGGTGGAACATGAATAGAGCACATGACAATTTGAACACTTCAGTCAATCGCAGTCCTTTTCCCCATGGAGTTTCAGCCAGCACAGCATTATCTCAGGTAATCTGACCACTTGATCATATGAATTATTATTGTTATGGCTGCAATTTGTATTTTTATGTTGCATGCTTATAAACTGGTAACTTTTTACAGAAGAAATTTTCTATTCTAATGATATTGCTTTTCATAATTGTTTCTCCCTTGCAAATTTGCAGGAGACAAGTCATGAAGAAAACAGCCTCTCTAACAGTCCTCTCAGTCGAGGAAGAAGCATACTTACTGGAGGCATTTCCTCTTGTGGACCTATCACATCATCTCAGGTAATGTGTTTAAGAACTTCTCTCATCCTGATTAATGTCTGTTACATATTTCTGGTGTTTTGTATGGTAACATTAACTTATATAAAGTGTCTATGAATTCCCTGAAAAGTGCTTTGGTTGTTAATCTTTCAGGATAGCCAATGTGATGCCAGGGGTATTCCAGGATGGGAGGCAGTTGATAACTTGGCAAAGTACCTTGTCAACCTGAACCGCACAACAACTGCCTTGTCAACCACAGAGACAGCTGAGATTGTGCTGCTATATTCTAATCTACATGCCATGGTCAAGGCCCCCTCCACATACACTGAAATGTAGGAAGGCAACCTTGCCAGGGTCGTGGAAAGCGTGCGGGAAACATCGTGTTTCCGCACCTGGTCAACAAGCAGCTGAAAGGTGACCTGCCCTCAAAGGGATGCACACATTGTGTAATTTACATATCATAAATCACACATTATATTTAGGCAGTATTACACAAGCAGTCATATTATTAAGTATGTGTTTTGCCTTTTTTGTAACAGATTCAAACAAGAGGATTGCTATAAACAGTCAAATTGTCAGGTGGGGTTATACTGTATAACACGGTTCATATGATGATTCACACAATCTAATTAAATTGGTACAACTTTCTGTTGTACATTGATTACATTGTCTTTTTGTCTTCATAGATTATTCTTGACCCATGGTCAGGCTACACAGAAACCTGATACCAACATGATTTCAGAGTGTTTCCCTTAGGCTTTTGAAGGAGTATCAACAAGGAAGAAATAGGCCAAAAGACTGCAGGGGTAAAACCTTTCTCCATCCCACAGTCCATTGTACTGATATACTGTCACATTAGGCAACTGGTTGAAGACAGCCATGTGATACAAGACCAGACGAAATTGGTGCTCGTTACCATCAACACCACTACAGTGTCTTCTTGGTGAGATGTTTTAGATTTCCTGCATGCACTGAGAAATATAAAAGTGTTGTGTTTCATTAAATATATGGCATGTTTTTGACTCAAATGTTACTTAGTGCTACAGCACCACCTTGTGGGCTGTCTTATTATAACATGTAAATTGTTAGACAGGAAGTTAGTCACTTCATGAGCACTAGTTGTGGACAGATGGTGTTAGCTGCACTCAGCTCCATCCTTGGTTACTTCTGTTTGTTAAAGCAACATCTATAAGTATTTGGTTCTATTACCATTTGTTGACATGTTGAGATGGATATTTTTGATACATTTTGTTGATTATGGTGTTTGTATAGGTCACTAAACAGGCTCGCTACAATATTTACCTGGACAGTACATTAACATTTGTATGTAAAAGCTTGCTTGCTGGCTGATGAAACTGATTTTGGTATCTTGGTCTAGTGGCCGAGGTGTTAAATTGACTCAACCAGCCAGATATACAGGATGACCCCACAGCCCGAGCTCTTACCATGCGGACGAGGGATCTCCTGGAAGAGATGTCCCCATCTGCAGACCCACACCTCGTGAAGAAAGTGCGACGAAATCTGCTGCAGTTGCGGAGTGGGGTGGCTGAAGCAATGCTTAGGCAGGTGGCTCTGGATGGTGGACTGCCTCTCCGGCAGAACTGACGCGGCCAGTCCCGGCTCCGGCTAAGGCCGCCGCAAAAAAGAAGTGGAAGGATTCTCTGAAGAGCAGATGGGATGCGGCTCCCGCTTGCTTCCCTGTGGCCACTAACAGGGCGTACCTTAAGGTACTCGACCCAGCGATGTTCCACGTGCCCGGGGAGGCGGCCCCCATCACTGCAGAACCGGCTCCTGAGGCGCCTGGTCTTGCAAAACCAGCTCCTGCGGTGCCCCTCCCCCTCGTCTCAGAGGAGCGCCTCCTGGCACACAAGGTTTCCGTGGCTTGTATCCCCAACGCTCTGTCTGCGCCCAAAGCTCATCTGCCCGCAGCTTTACCACCATCTTCGCTCGAGACCCTGGCCAATCGATTCTTTGCCCTTCAGCGACTGTACTGGTGGGTGAAAGATGATCCGGCGTTGCAGAACTGAGGTTGCCCTGCTCCTAGACCAGCTTCGGGGGGAGTTCACCAAAATAACGCCAGCTTCCCTCCAGGCATGGCAGGGAGGACGTAGTAGAGTTAATTTTCTTTATTTTTCCCAAGTTGTTTTAAGACAGTTTAAGAACTGTGAATTATAATTCAATATGCAGTGATGAAACAACAGACAGACTCAGACATAGTTGTCATAGTTACTAGTAGTTGCTGGTCTTACTGCACTAAAATTGCTGACCTGTAGGCAATATTCTGTTTGGGATTTCAGATAATAAAGCAACCTGTGTAGGTGTACTTGTTTCCTTATAAAAAACTGGCTGAAAAAAACAGTTAAAAAAAAAAGGTAATAGGTGAACGGGATCTAAGCAGAATCGATAATGGCATTAGTATCAATAAAATCTTACCAATTCCCATCCCTATTCATGAGACAGAACTGGTGACTAGTCTGGGGACATAAATAGGACTGGATACAAGGCTCCACTGCATGGCAGGCACCCCACTCAAGATGGTGCAAACCAGTCAGCTCTGTGACCTACCATGGAGAAGGATTAAGATCTAGGACATGTTGCCATAGAAGTATCTAAGGATAAACCCTATACTCACTTAGATTAAGAATTCTGTGTTACCATTACAATATCCTGCAATGTAGCTTGTTAACCCAGTCACCTATGCGCAACATACACTAGTCCCTGGATTCCGCTTTAGTGCCTCTACTGCCTCTACTACATCTATTGAACATCCGCTGCCAACCCCACAAACACTGCAAATTACCATCCTTGTTCTCCATAGACCCGAAGGTCGTCTTTGGACAGAAAAGGATTATTCTTTTGGTTAAGAATACCTACTCTATATTTCCTCATTGATAGTGAAATCTTTAAGGACAGACCGTATTTTTTCATGTTCCAATTCCCTTCTTTTCGCTGAATTCCTGGCCTGTTTGTTCTCATCTTGTCTTTTTATCAATTCATCACTAAGATCTTTTTGTCTTTTACGCCTTTTCATCCTCTGTTGCCTGCCATATGAAACAGCTTTCTTCAAGAGCTTATCCCCTTTCTCTTCATCAAGACTGTCTAGATAATTCACTGTTCTATTCTTTATTGCCCTCTTGCGGCACGAAAGAAAACAAAAGGGTGGCACTTGGCCCACGTCGCTGAGCAGCCGAAAACATCCCCATTAACTCCTCAGCATCGATATTATGGAGACGAGATGATTCAGTTTCCTGTTCCAACTTCTCAGAGATGTCCATGGAAAAGTACTTTGCATATCGATGAACAAGCACATCGACAACAGATGATAGACATGTCTTCAACATGACAGCAAAATGTTCTCTATCAGAGATGGGGAAGTTAAGCAGTGTGGCCAAGTCCGAATCATCATTAGGCAATTCATGCCCAAACAGGTCAACACTTGAAGACCATCCATGGGAGCCTCTACCTTTTCACGGAGCCTGGCAATGACTTGCTTTACCATTTCAATCCCTTCAACATGATTAACAGTTTGCTCATCAGCAACAGCATAGAACAACTTCATCCATGGGCCAGTCAGATATTTACCCTTAAGACCCAACACATGTAATTCCATAAGCGTGGTTTCATTGCAAAAATCCTGCAGGATATCACGGCGAAGCCCACCAAAAGAGGTACCATTTTCAAAGAACTCGATGAAGACATCATACTGTTGAAGCAAAAGACCAGCTATCTTGAATAGGATATGGAGGCGATTTCTTCTATACCGTGGCAAAATACCAACAAGAAGACCTTTTTGGCTGAGAAAGGTTTTAAAGCCGCGGGGGTCCCCCTTTCCATCCTTGTACCTCATTTTATTAACCTGTAGAATAACATTGGCTGCCATACAGTCTTTTCCATATAGTTTGCCTATTCCTTCTTCCAATGACTTGAGAGCAGGGCGGATTTTTGTAGCTATGGTGTCAAGGGGGTGGAGGTGGCAATTTAGCTCGTTTAAGGTTTTTTGCCAGGTTTCCTCAACCAAAACGAAGTGCAGCTCCATTAGCTGCACAGCGATCAGATAGCGAGTTAGCTATGTCGCCAATAATTTCTTTCCTTGAATCCTGGAAGTCTTTATCATGAAAATAAGCATAAGTTTCTGAGAGAAACAGTACTTGAAGGTCCTGGTTGTGGTGACAGTGGAAGAGGAGTTGACTTAATAACTGGGGAGTCACTTTCTTGAAGGACAAGAACCTCTTCAGAATCTTTGCATGGGGTTGGTCTGTCATTATCATCTTCCTTAACAATAGGTTAAGGTTCCTCTACAGGGGGTGAAGGTGATCTCAGCAGTAATACTAATACCAAGGAAAATACTGTCACAAATATTCCTGAATTTTTCCATCTCTGTCTCATTTGTCAAATGTTTGTAATGCTCAATTGAATTTTTTACTAAAGTCACTATTTTTGAGGGTGCACAGCTCATGCCTGAGACAAACTTCAGAGTATCAATAGTCTTTTTCACAGATTCCTCATTCTCCAAGTAGAAATAAAGGATGTGACCATTTTTCATGTCACCACCCCCATAATTCTTGAAACGTTCAGCTAAATACTGCCAGGCAATCCCTGGCTGCACCCTAACATTGACCTTCCTCTTCTTAGGAGGCATAGCTTTAACAAGTCTGAAATTATAAAAGGAGGGCATTTAAGAAACCAATGAAATGAAATTGTAAATTAGGCCTAGAAGGGGTAGGTAAATAGTGCTCTACTTACTAAAATACTACTAAGTATTATATTTTTAATTTTATTACAGAAAGGATGAATAATTTATGAAACAAACATTTTATGTCGTGCCTGGATAGAGCTCGGTTGGGAATGCTTTCGTTCGCAAGCAAAACCATTGACTTCGACACTAAGAATTGTCACGAAATTTCACACAGACATGGTTGAATAAATGATATATCAAATCTATAGGATTTCATTAAAAATCTACTTACCTCTAGTGAGTTTGAAGCGACGCCTTTGTGAAGTAATTTATCGGTAATTTTGCAACGGGAAAACGAAACACTTCTGACCGGTCAAAAACAAAAATTCGAAAACGAGATTGTGACGAAAAATGTGAAGTACGTCACCAATTAGCGTGTGCTCCTGGAACTTTTAAAATAAACCCACCGTTCAGCTTTTTGAGACTCTCTTGGCTTTTTCCGCGGCTACATTTACATTTACAGCTATGCTATTCCCCGCATCCACCAAACTCGTGATGACGTATACACACCTGCGCGGAAGTGCGGCGCAGCTGGAATCAGGAGATTGTAACATATGTGTTTAAACATTCGATCTATTTGGGCCTCATACTAACTTTTGACCCATCTAGGCAACATTCATAAAATTCTTGAGAAAATGAACATTGCTAACTTTATTCTAATCAATTTACCATACTTTTGTATATTCTTTGATGAATATCTAAGATTTCTTTCAGACCCAATTTAAAGTGTGGGTAGTCGCGGCCGTACCTTCTAACAATCGGCTTTCCTAACAGTACCTAACAATTTCCTACCAAGTCCTAACAACATTGCAAGGGTATCTAAGATTTTTTTCAGAGCTGCTACAGAGTGTGGGTAGTCGTGGCCGAGTGGTTAAGGCGATGGACTAGAAATCCATTGGGGTCTCCCCGCGCAGGTTCGAATCCTGCCGACTACGTCATACATTTTCATTTTTAACCATATTGAAAATTTCGAAAAATAAACGATGTTCCTTAGAATATTTACGAAACCATTCATAGTTTTAGCAGCTGCTTACCAATTTAAGTGAACACTCGTTTTCACAAATTTGGTTGTGAGTTTAGATAATTTCTTTATGCTTCACTGACCAGTGGCCTGTACTGCGAAGCGGCCAAGGTACCCTGAAAAGCCAGTAACCCCGCTTCGTAGTACAGTACCTAATGACCACGACGATCTTTTAAAGTTTCTTTTCCCACAAAAATGACACAGCATCATTGCTCATACCTTACTTCTGTTCAAGTTTAAGTTTTTTTTTTACTACTTTAAAAAATTTACATCACCAAAACAAAGAAAAAAATTATTGTAACGTAACAATCTGTGCAAAACCACAGGATATCTTACGATTCAGAGCACGATTTTTCAGATGCGTTTTTATGCCTCTAATGGAAGGCAGCGCTTTAAATATATAGAACAAAAAGCGATACACTTCGATGAATTTGATAGGTAGCACTTGCAGGAGGTTTTGTCTGTAACAGCCAGCATAACAGAAACGTCTCACCTACCCGCTCGCTGTTAACGCAGTAATTGCTGAATAACACACTTCGGGGAAATACCGTACTAAAATTCACACGTGCATTGAATGACATCTGTCAGAGCCAATGAGAATGGGGGACACATAGGGGCCAATCCTATTTTGAGGGGGCGGTGGTACTTGACTCCGGCCCCTTAACTTAAATTTTTATTCCAAGTTGTACAATTACTTATGATTTTCTGCATTTAGTAAAAATGAAATCACTATATGTTAACTAGAATAGGCTTCCTGAAACTCCCGTGAATTATTGGAAAATTATAATGATTATCTGCGTCAGATTTAGTGTGATTGTGTGACGATTTAACGCCACTAGTTTACACCCTAACCAGGAATGTAAAGGAACATAACTTCCATTTCGTTATTTTGTCGCCCATGGGCGTCGCTAGACCACTTTTACTGGAGTACTTGACCCAGAATTTAGGAACTGTGCTTCTCGTCTCGCAACGCCCCTGTTGTCTCCCCACCTCCTTATCTACAAAATGAGTTCACTGTGATAGGTCGTACGTGATGCGTATAGTGTGAATGAGCGGTTATCTAGTTTCGGCACGCGGAATCCAGTTCATTAGTGAACGAACTGAACGAATCAGTTCAGTAATCAAATTAAATTTGTCTTCTTAGATTTGTTCAAAAACAATGTTTACTGGTTTATCGATTAATTTGTAATATTTTACCATAACAAGAAAAAGTGTTTAAAAACAGGGAAATGTATATAATTTGTTTTCTTTTAAAAATGTATTATTCTAAGATGACAACGAAATGTGAAAATGTCCACTTTATTTCATATGATTCCATGACCATATAAGCATAATTTCTCCAATAATGTGAAGTAAACTGCATTTTAGCAAGTGACTTTTAACCGAAAGTAATATAAATGCTACAAAAACATCACTATCATTGCAAACCGGTCGATTATTGTGATGTGGTATTGTCGGTGATAACGTTCAGGCAGACCTAAAATAAGAGTTGGTCATAAAACAATTACAACCAACATACAGGCAGCTGAATATAAGGTCAATTTGCAGGCTTTGTCCTCTTCCATTCAGCCAAAAGGTTGCATGCTGGCTTCACTTCTTCATTCACAGTTGATGGTGAACTACTGCAGTCTTCAGGAGGAGGTGGAATCTTTACCTTGCCAGCCGTACCTCTTTGTTAGCCCTAGAGCTTTTTCTACTGCCCTTGCCATCTCACTGACAGTAGAAGGTCAACACATTTTGCTGATTGCCTCGGATGAGCAGAGCGGGGCAGTGTAGCCCACAGGTCAGGGCATTCAGCCAGGCCATGTACAGGGCACTGGGGCAGTCTGCCTGTGGCACTGGTAAGGTCCTGCAAGACCAGAAACCATCACTATTACTGAGGAGTTACTACAGATAGATGGACTATATTAACAGATATAAATACAGTTAGTGAGGACAGAGTAGCAGTTACTACATTTATATACTCAAAGGTGTCTATTGCTACAGCCAAATGAAATTGTACTACAAGAATTACGATTAAAGCAGTAACGGCCAATAAAATACCACAAATAATCATATTTATTTTATGCTTTAGGGCTTTTTAGAAAGTCAAAATCCATGCACAATCAGAAAAAAGGAGTCAGCAGGTTTTGAACTACTGAAGCGGCTGCCTTAATAGAAACAGACTGTTGGCGCCCCAGTGTGGTGAATATCCAGCACAAGAAGCCTGTCTGAAAGTCGTTATACCAGGAGTTAATTAAGACAGTCTCTGTTCTGAGTGCTTCCCTGTTCAAGTCAGCTACATGACTGCAATCTGTAGCATTTTTCACAAAGATCAAAAGGTCTTGGTTTACTACATGAGCCATAGATTAGAATGGTAGATTTCTGGTTCTTTGAGCTCTGGGGTTGTATGATTTTATTTACCCTATAAGCAGCCTGTCAGGGTCAGCCCCTGTGTCTCACTGTGTCCCTTCCCCGTTTGGCCAGCAGGTGTTGCTGGTCATCCCGTTATTTGTTCTGTCTTTGTTCTCTGCTGTTGCCTGTCTGGCCACATGGCTCAATGCGTTGTGCCATGTGGCTGTCTATGAACCTTTGTCTTGTGTTTGAATCCCACCTCCCCTGTTTTTGTACTTTGATCCCTAGTGTTTTATTTGAGTTTCTCCGGTTTTTGTGTCTGATTTAGTACTTTTGGTTTTTGTTCTGTTCCTGGTTCCCCTGCTTATGTCTTTTCCTGTTTTATTCCCTAGTGTTGGTTTCTGTTTCTCTGTTT
>JAABNX020000017.1:14088583-14105165 GCA_015163995.2 Mormyrus lacerda | reverse complement strand
TCAGACATGGTACTCAGGGACTCAGACATGGCCTCATTCCCACTCAGACAGATAAATACTCACTACTTGTTTCTGATATACACTGGGATGCACCTTCAAAGGCGTACACATACTGACATAATCAGACACAAACAAACACAGCAGGAGAAATGACCACACACAGACTTAAATATCCACCCTTGTTTTTCTTTCTTTTATAATCACTGTACTAGGTGAATTCGGAGTGGCCACACTCTTAACACTGTACCTTTAATTTAATGTAAAAAAAATTGTCCTCCTAAGAGGGGGGGGGGGGTGGGCAAGGAAAAAAAAAACATCCAGATGTACGTGCCTTTAGTTTCAGTGCTTCCAGCTGTCTGTCAGACACATTCCAGGGACAGTCTTTCTTCAGCTCCTGTAGGGCAGCCTCATCCTGCAGTCCACCTCGCAACCTAAAGGGGGCGAGAGTTTCCTCAAAGCGCTTCATGCTGCAAGGGAAAAGAATGAGTTTTTATCAGAGGTGGAAAATTCTGGTTCAGAAAGTACAAATCCAGACCAAGATTTTGTTTCAACCAGCCAGTTGACTCTTTATATTTAATTGTTTGGTTGAAACAATATCTTGGACTGGATTTGTACTTTCTGAAGCTTAACCTTCCACCTCTGTTTTTTATATATCTTCCTCTACTGTTCTCTGCTGACCGCCTCTGGGGTCAAGAGGTCCCCAACCTGCAGGGTATTCTGTGCAGCTCTCCCTCATCCCTGTCTCTATCTTACCTTTTCTCTGTTGCTCTGAACTCTCCAGGAGATCACTGTAGTCAACTT
Organism: Mormyrus lacerda; assembly: GCA_015163995.2. NCBI lineage: Eukaryota > Metazoa > Chordata > Actinopteri > Osteoglossiformes > Mormyridae > Mormyrus > Mormyrus lacerda. Next base: position 14,104,364 of record JAABNX020000017.1, on the reverse strand, counting down.
GCCAGTGCTGTGCCCCTCACAGTATTCATATGCCTATAGGCAACTCGGTAAATATACTGTAGCAGGGTGCTGCTCTGCGAAGATGACTCACTTTTTTGAATGGGGGGGTCGTTCACTGTCTGTCATAACGATAACATCATGGATGTCCAAACGGAACTTCCGAAGAAGTGAGATCATCCTGATACAGCAAAGCAACAGCAACAGATACAGAGCAAAGAATTTTCAGGTCATTAAACTTCCAGTGGATTTCACAGTATTGTTCTACACTGGCAAGTAAGAACATTTATCTCGTGACTCACTGTAGCTACCGATAAATCACTATATCCGATAGTTTTGTTGCCAGTCATCACTTGTATTTCCACTAATAGTTACTCACTCTTTGCGGTGCTCGTCCATGTTGTGCACTTCACCCACAATGAAGACACGCACCTTAGCTTGACGCCACCGCTTCCTTCGAGTTAATAGATATGGTACCAGAAGAGTGAGACCTGACAGATAAAGTGGGGTGTAGGCATAGAGGGACCAAGCAGCAAGGAAAGTGTATTTCTGTTGGGTAATTACAGTGTTTATGTTTAGTAACCAGTTGTTGGTCCTTTGCCTGATCTCACCTCCATCATCTGAAATCCAGTACACATCAATAGTCTTCTTGCCCTGCTTGCTCTGGAAAACTGTGCGGACCTGCTTGGGAGCCACATCAGATCCCATGTCATCTGAAAAACAAAGGGAAATATTTTTAAAGAAGGAGAGAGCTGTATGTTCATCTTCAGCAAGATAAAACGGCAGTTGCTTTACCATCTCTCCAAATGAAATTGCGTTATCAATCTTAAAGCATGGGATTTGCAGTTTTGTTGAAGGTCTGAGAAAGTATATGCAGGGCTGCCCCCCTAAAAAATTCTACAAATACCAACAAATCTGAAAGCTACTATTATCCATGCTCACAGATTCATAGCCCCCACCTAGTGTCTTGGACACTGAAGTCTTCCCCTTTCACCCCTGGTATGGGCAGCCCTGCGCATATTTGTAGGTGAGCATTCGGCGGCTGTTTGTGCGTCCTGCTGTTACCTTGATCATCTTCTTGACTCTTGTGCTCTTGATGTCCCATCTCTTCTGTATCCATCTCTAAGGCTAAGTTCACTATTTAAGGAAAATATAGGTTTAGAAGTTGTTTTCATATGTACAAAAATAAGCCTCCAAAGATTTACTTAAGCATCCATTTTACATAAAAAAATTAGATATGATTAGAATATTACCTTTGCCATCAATTTCCTCTGAGTTATCCAGACCATCCATCATCCTCAACAGACAGACACCATAGTTGGAGTCAAATGTGTCACTAAAATAGAGAAATTATTGTTATTTTCATTTTTACGTTATTTGCATAGTTTACTTACCATACGCCTTAATTTCTTCCTTTCACACGTGCAAGTCTGGACCTTTGCTCTATATTGACAACTGCATCAAAACCGCATCAAAACTGCATCAGAATGATAACTTACTCACAGTGGTCCATGAAGCGATATTCAGTTGCACCGCTATTGTTCAGTTATACAGCATATCAGGGTGCTTTACAACAGTAGTACAGCAAAGCAAATAAGAATAAAGAGATTATGTAGAGCAGAAGAACTATGCGTTCATATCGGCATGTTTTATTGAATTGTAAGGAGCAACAAAGTACTGACTTAGTTCAAACAACCAGTGGTGACTGACAGATGGAACTAATTTTGAGAGGTCATATTCCTGATCTATGGATATGAAACAACACTCACTTTATGGTGCAGACATAGTCCTCCAGGATATTGGGGGAACACTCCTGCCAGTTGTTCTTAAATCCCATTACTAGAATATTAGGTTTCAGTTTACCCAGACCGGTGGCCTGTTAGGGATAGACGATACTCAACTGCAATTAGAGCATCATCACAGGCTATAGTTTAAATCGCCCATTTGAGGCAGCTGTTTACCTGCAACAGGCAGCGAGTACCCTCCCTGAGGCTTGATGCAACAAATGGAGTGTAGAAAGCACGGATCTTCCGCCGGTTCAGCCATTTGACCTGCACTTGGGTGTTATGATGAGGCAAAGCCGACTTGTCGTCCTCCTAGGAACAGAGATGGAGGAGGAATGAGGAGTCACATGGCCAACATTGGTGATACATGCGCCCAAGAAACCGGGCATCTGTGTCATTTGGGGATCAGGAGGAGTTTGCGTGTTGCGGGATGAATGTTCACTTTTTCGTTCGTACCCTCGTGACTTTGTTGCGGGAGCCCGGACTGCTGGGGATCGGTTAATTGCCTTGGCAACGGCAGCACCTGAACTAGGTATCGAACTGTGGGATTGGTTGCGAAGGAGAAGAAGGAGGCATTTGTGGGAGAAAAGGACGAACAGTTGGGGTTTTTGGGGAATGCAGGAAACGAAAGACAGAGAGGACCAACACAGGGGGGACACAGGAGACAGGATGGCAGCGATTAGGATGTTGATTCTCCCTTTAGTAGATACCTCTACACCGTGCTTGTTGATGCAGTGAGTGTGCATGGGTGGTTTGATGTGTTTCCGTTTGATTTATTATTGCAGTGCTCTGTAGTTGTAATGCGTGAAGTGTGGTTTTTGCTGTGAAGTAAACCTGGGTGTCTCTATAAGGTGTTTTAAAGGAGTAAATGAGTATTTTCTTGCAAAACCTTGGTTTTTATATTTTATCTGTCATGCTGCTGTCCTCGCTCACCTGCCTTGACTTTGTGTCGCCATCATAGACCCTTGAAGGACTGAAGGGATTTTTATTGGGATAGTTACTCTTTTCCTTGTTTTGTCATTTGCTAGCTTGGCATTGAATTTGTATGTTTTTATTTTTTGTATAATAAACTGGTAAAATACAAGCCTTCAGTGGTGTGTGGACAGTTTCATACCAGCACATCTGGTCAGAACCATAGGTTTATATTAGGTGACGTACTCGAGGCAGATAAGGATTTTCGGGGTAAAGTGTTCTCCTTTGGGGGGGTTAACTAGTGTGCGTATGTGTTTAGGTCGCATAATGGTTTATTTTTTTTATATTGCCCCTTTTCCTTACACGTGACGTTTGTCACGTAAATGACGTAGCCATGACATCTGCACAACTCACCATGAAAATGTCCCCACAGATCATCAGACTGACGTTCTTAGTGAAGGACCCTACGAAGTCCACCAATGCTGGCCGCAGATTTGGGGGTCCAGTCAAAACGAGACACTGGGGCCTGGGAACGTGACAGAGAGAACAGTAAATGGTAAAGAGAGAGTAAAGAGAAAGTGAAACTGGAAAATTTTAATGAATTGGCTGGTGCATATGCGTATGCCTGTGTGGCCATGCTAACATGCTACTGAAATGATCCTTGCTATGATATAGAAAACTCTATAGGTGTCTCTCTCTCACCTGAAGTTCTTGATGTGATCCTCCACCCCCGAGAGGGAAACAGAGTAGGATAGGGCCATGTTGTATGTCCCTGCCTGCACTGAGGAGCCCCAGTTCACCTCTGAAGAAAAAACAAGACAGAGGTACATTACTGTGAAAATAACTACAGAAATGATACAGTTAAAGAAATATCCATCATCATGCTTCAACTATATTGAATTGCAAGCAAACTGATGCTACCCATAAGCAAATACAAGAAACAGCAATAAAAGTTTGTTTAAAACACAATGTAGCCACATTGCTACCTGTTACATGGATTGAATGCCATCTATATTCACATAGTTATAGGTAGTATTGAAGACTATGGCCGAGGGTCAAATTCTGAAGGTCAAAATACTTGTTTTTGATATAGTCTCTCCGCGGACAGTCTTCCAGTTAATGCAGTCTGTTAATGAGCACAAGTCTGAAAGTCATAAAGTCATAGCCAAGGTCAAACTCAAAATTCATACAAGCGACCATTAACTGGTTTCTTGTAGACTACATATCCCAGAAGGAAGAGAATGAGGCAGAAGGACACAAGTGCTGCCCACCAAGTTAACAGGAACATGAGTACCATAGAAATGACTGCCCCAAACAGTGCTACCCAGTGGCTGTAGTATCGGAACGAAGGTCTCCAGCCTGCAGGGGGCGACACAATGACAGTGATCTTATACTTGATTAATGAAGGAATGTATCATTTGTGTCAAAAACATTCCTTTTTTGTTATAGAAGTATTTCAAGTGATTGTTGATAGATTCTTGAGATTTATTCGGTACTCCTGATTAAAAAGTTACCTTATTTTAAGTAAAATCGTAGCTATAGTTTTTGGTCTGAAATTGTCAATTGAATGTTAAAGTGTAGGTTGTGGGTAATGCTAAATGTTTTTGTCAGCTAAAATTTGCAAAAAAATTTGCTTAATCATGAATCATGCAGGAGATTAAGGTACTCACCTGGGGAGTTGGTTATAGATGCGTGGAAACAACTAAAATTGATGAGGGCATAGCAGCAGAGAAAAAAGTTGGAGATGAGGGGAGCAATAAAATTCAGTTCAGCTGAGAGAAGAAAACCAAAGGGAAGAAGGCAATGGTTGTATTATGCATATTCGAATATCAAACATCCTTCCATTTAAAGGTCAAAGATGTATCAGAATCAGATTGTAAAAACTCACCAATAAGAATGAAAGCCACAGCAATAAAATATGTGAGAATGTAGGCACGGAGGGGTTCTTGATTCTTCCCATAACCTTTGGCAAAGAAGCCAATGTAGGGATAGATATTGTCTCTGCACAGACACTTAAGACAGAGAGAGACGAGAAATTATGAGATATTATTAATGTTAACTTTATGGCTAAGGTTGCCAATATTTGCGCATCTCTGTGGGTTTCTGTGTTTCAGAGTGTACAGTATGTGTGAGTCTGTGTATTTGGCTTTTGGTGTGTGGCTTTTTACCTGGAAGATCTTGGGAGCAGAGACCATGAAGCCAAGAGCAGAGGACAAGGTGGCAGAGAATATCCCCGCAATAATAAGTGGGCCAAATCCCGAGACCATTGTAAGAACCTAACAGCAAGAACATATTCCATGCTGGTTAACATCGAATGTGTTTTGAAAGCCTTAAAATGAAAACTCTTTTTGTCCTTGGTACACACATACAACAGCGTCCATCAGGAAAAGTCTCACTGACCAGTCAGTCTTTCAAAAAGTATTATGCATTCCTGCATTAAGGTTCCAGCAATGCATGATTGTAAAGGATCTAAAGGCTACTGATCAATATGCTTTAAAATGATCTAAGTCTTCTGTAAAGCATTATGGAAGCAGCTAGAGGATACTGGAAAGGATGATCTCAAATGGCCTAAAAAGTAGACTCAGGGGGCCTAAGCTTCCACTGGACTGGCAAGGATCTATGATACCTGTCAAGAAAAAATGAGAAACTCACCTGAAAGTTGTTAGCTAGCCCATACGAGCAATTCTGGTACACCTCACACTGAGAGAAGTTCCAGCCCAAAGAGCAGGCCAGGCCTTCACAGGAGACATTTTCTGAAAGTTTATCATTCAGATTCCCTGAGGCATCTCGCACCACACAAGCACCTGGTAAAAATGGCAAATATTCATATTATGTGTATGGGGGGTGAGGGTCTAAAACACGGGACTTCAGTTTATGGGATGGAAATAAAGCTGGCATCTTACCAACAGTAGCAGATATGCCCAGGTAACTAAGAGTGGTCCAGAAAATGGCCGTTAGTGTGCCTCTTGGGATTGCTTTTTCTGGATCCTTTGCAAAACACAGACACACATAAATTCAGCCATTTCATGATACTTTCTCCCTGCAGTATATACAATGATCAACCTGTAAAATTACATTACCCATGGATATTTATACCTTTAGGTCTCCAGAAATGTTGGCACCAGACAAGATGCCAATAGCAGAGGGGAAGAAGATAGCAAACATCTGTAAGAAGCTTCCTTCTGGTCCTCGCCAGTTTGGCATCAAATTGTCGAGAAAAATTTCATCTGTAACAGGACGTACCAAACTTTACTTAGCAAATAAAGCAATAATGTCGAGCAATTAATCAAGCTTTTGTCCCATTGCTTTATTTTCCAGTTGGACTAAGTGGGTTAACACACAGTGGCCTGTGAAGGCCACTGGTTAATATTCTGTGGTTAGCTTAATGATTTCTCTCTGTACATCATTGTAAATCAAAGTGTCTAACAAATGAATACATTTAAATGTAAATACAGTAAAACCTTGGATTGCGAGTAATTTGGTCTGCGAGTGTTTTGCAAAACCAGAAAAAATTTTAAAGAAGTTTTAACTTGCATTTGCAACGTCTTGCAATACGAGTATTACTTATACGCTTTGTCTGCCTAGTGTTACATACTTCGCACTGCATTACACATCCGTCACGCTGTGGGATTGTGCGTGATCGTCTCCCATACTTGGTCTCAGTCGGCATGCCTCACTCGTATATTCAAAATTTAGTAGAAAAGCACCACCCGAATAAGGGTGTAGCAGCGTGAACGATGAATCTGTTTAATGACAGTGCAATGTCCACATTTCCACGAAAAAGAAAAGAAGGCAAAAGCAGCTGTCATTGCATAGGTTCCTTGTTAAAGTCGCACAAAAAGAAAAAAATTCCTGTGAGCCAGCAGATAGCAGTGATTCCGTTATAATGAAAGTTGTCCTACAAAATAACCTCCTCCTCTCCTCTCTCTTATCTCCCTCACACCATCCACGATTCTTTTCAAAGGTAAAGTGTAGGTTCATTTGTTTTATGTATTTTTACTGTATATTTTATATTAATAATTTTTGTATGAATATTTTTGGGTTGTGGAATGAATCATCTGAGTTTCAATTATTCTTAATGGGAAAATTCGTTTTGATATACAGTACGAGTGTTTTGGATTACAAGCATCTTTTTGGAACGGATTATGCTCACAAACCAAGGTACCACTGTACCATTTGATAAGCAAACATCTAAATATAGTACTTTAAAAATCTGACTATTACTGACCCCACCCAGAGAAATATTCCAAAACACTGAATGCTGATGGCTCTTCAACATTCATTGTACTGTTCCCAAACACTCACTGCTGTAGCCGAAGAAGCCAGTTGCCTGTTTTTGTGGGGTGGCTGGAATCAGAGTTCCCACTAAGTAGTTGACAAAGGAGATCATGAGGATCCCGAAGAACAAAAGTTGTGTCTTGGGGGAGAAGGAAGGCAGAATGTGTGAAAAAAAATCTTATATGGCTACACATAAAACATCCCAAAAGGTTCCAAAAGAGATATAAAATGAAATAACTATGACAAAGAAAAAATGGATAAACACATATACAAAATGGCAAAACAATTTCTAACTCAATACTTATTCCTTTTGTATAGAATATAAATAACATCACATTTTTTTATATAAAAAGAGCTATATTCATTTGTCTATCCATCTAGGTAAAATCTATGTCTCCCCGCAGCAGAAAAAAAATCTGAATATCTATCTGGTGTTAATTATCATAGATAACCTGAAAGAAATTTATAGAACCAGTCCAGCTACAGAAGCATATTTAGTAGCTAATTACAGTTGCAAAGAGCAAATGGATGATATTTAGAGAAGCTTGAATTGACAACATAATTTATTGGCTTCTTTTTGTTAAATGCCATTACAGGCAATTGTCAGGTTACAAATGAGTTCCGTTCCCTAAGTCTTTGTGTAAGTTTCTGTATTTGTTGGTAGGTGAAAAAATAATAACACAGTATGCACTACTACTACTACTCCTATTACTACTAGTTCGACTACTACTATACTGCTACTAATAATAATTAAAAAAAATAATAGTAAATTATTTACAGTAAAAATAAAAGTAACTATATATGGTACTGTAATGTATGTTGAGCCGACAAACCACTGAAGCTGCAAAATGTTTCGCGTTACAAAGTAGCGTGTGCATTCATTATTACGAACCATTGTATTTAACCCAAATTTTTTATACCACATTATATATGGCAGTCCATTCGTAAGTCTTAAGCTCAAAGCTGCAGGGATTTTAGGAACTGTAGCAGCTTGAATTGAAAACTGGTTAACTAACAGGAAGCAGCGAGTAGTTATTAGAGGCACAATATCACAGTGGGCTTGCATTCATACTGGGGTACCGCAGGGTTCAATTTTAGGACTACTATTGTTCCTAATTTACAGTAATGATATTGACACCAATACATACAGTAAACTGGTTAAATTTGCAGACAATACCAAGGTGGGTGGTGTAGCAGATACTAATCTAACAGCAGAGAGGCTACAACGGGATCTTGATTTAATTGGCTACTGGGCTGATACTTGGCAGATGAAATTTAACACAGATAAATGTAAGGTAATCCATGCCGGAAGCAGAAATATAAAGTACAGATAATTTATGGGTTCCACTGAAATAAAGGTAGCTGATTACGAGAAAGATCTTGGTGTGTATGTTGATGCTTCCTTGTCCCACTCTCGCCAGTGTGGGGAAGCAATAAAAAAGGCCAATAGAATGTTGGGTTATATCTTTAGGTGTGTGAAGTTTAAGTCAAGGGAGGTGATGTTACATTTATATAATTCCTTGGTGAGACCTCACCTAGAATATTGTGTGCAGGGTTAGTCACCATACCTTAAGAAGGAATCTTAAGAAAAGGTGCAACGGAGGGCTACGAGAATGATTCCTGGTCTTAGAGGAATGTCTTACGAGGAGAGGTTAACTGAGCTGAATCTGTTTAGCCTCGAGCAAAGAAGACTAAGAGGGGACATGATCCCGGTCTATGCGATTCTAACAGGTCTGGATGCTGTTCAGCCAAATGGCTATTTCAATATTAGTTTAAATACTAGAACTCGTGGCCATAAGTGGAAATTAGTGGAAAAACATTTTAAAACAAATTTGAAGAAGCACTTTACACATGTAATTAGAGTATGGAATAGTCTTCCTGCTAGTGTAGCAGAAGCTAAAACCCTGGGTGCCATTAAATCAGAGCTAGATAAGATTTTAACATCTCTGAACTATTAGTTAAGTTCTCCCCAAACGAGCTTGATGGGCCGAATAGCCTCCTCTCGTTTGTAAATTAAAAAATAAAAAAAAAAAGTCTGAGTTGCCCGAAAGACGGATGTTCTTAACACAGGGACTGCTTGTACAACCAAAAAAACAAGTGTACAGATAGAAGGAGAATAGAGGGGCTACCTTGGATTCCCACTCCATGCCAGCCAATGAAATGAGCAGTAGCCCAGTGATGGCGACCACACCCACAATCCTCACATCATTGACTGGGTCAACAATGGTCGCATTATAGTCCTGCACCAGACATGATAAAAACGTAAATTGTTCACTCTAACTGTAACTATGACTATAACTTTAAATTCACAAAATTAGTAGCGGCCTTTAATACACAAGCCTAGAATTAATATACATATATATAGATATATATGATAGATATATGTGTACGTGTGTGTGTGTATGTGTGTGTGTGTAGTGACCCATATATCATTTCAGCTTACTCTGAGAAGATCACGGACAGTTTCAGCAAAACCAACGGTGTTTAAGGCAGAGGCGAGTGCAGTAGCAAAAGAGTAGACCATACCAATAGGACCTCCTAACTCAGGGCCGAGAGTTCGAGAGATCACGAAGTAGGTGCCCCCTGGAAGACAAGAGGGAAATTAACTCTAGGAAATTATATGAAGAAAAACAGAAGGCATCAATACCCAGGACATAAAAAATAAACACACATGTAACAGCCCTCACCTGAGGAGACTTTGCCATTGGTAGAGATAGCAGAGACAGACAGGGCAGTTATTGAGGTTACAGTGACGGACAGGAAGATGATGAGCCAAGTCAAAACTGAGGAGAATATTTTGGAGACTTGTTATAATGTCATGCACAAACTGAATAATCAATAACTTACAAGACCTAGTGTAAATTGCTTCAGGCAACAAAATCAGAGAACGTGCAAAATCTGTGGGATTAACTGATGGAGAGAAAGATAGAGGGACTGAAAGAAAGTGAAACTGAAAAAGAGGAACACATGCTGAAGTAGCGAGAAAATACTTGATTTGTTGCTTTAAAACAGCTTTGGAACTTTCATGACCAATGAATTACTTTTAACAATGACAAACAATTGATTTAGTCAATACCAATGTAAATAAGATTTCTTGACTACTATATATTTATATATATAGTAATGTACAAAACGCCTGGTAAACATGGCCGTACATAGAGTAGCTTATAAAGCAAAGCAATGTTGTGAAAGGTTGGAGTTGGGCAAAAGAAGGAGAGAAAGGAAGAGAGGAAGAGGCAGGGATGCTATGAGAGAGAACTTACGGATGCCAGCTTGGGATGTGATCCAGGGCAATCGGAGAAACAGAATAACTCCCCAGATATTCAGCATGCAGCGGACCTACCCCACCACCATCAGCATCATAAACAGAGTCAACTTACCAACCTATAACAAAACTGTTAAAACAGCCACTAGCTCTGTGAACTAGGCAATTTCCAAAGTTGTAACCATAACTTACTAAACAGTGAATATTGCTTGTTAGTAATGAAAGTGTCCAACTATCATTCACTGTAAAGTAATGCTTTTTCTGCAGTCGTGCTGCTCTCCGCGCAGGTTTTCACCGTGAAGATAGTCTACATTATCACCCTAGCGTAGCTGATTTGTGTGTTTATGCGTTACTTGCTTCAGACTCACCATAACACCAGTCACCCAGCCAAAGCGCACCGGCTGAGCTTTTGGCTTCTGACTCCTATTCACCGCTTGCTGCTCCAATTCTGGAACAGGAGCATTTCCCGTTTCCACGAAAACAGGCTGGCTGCTCAGCTCCACGTCCTGTAGCACACAATGACAGATATCAGTTAACACCGAGAGACACAGACACACATTAACTCACAAAGATCAACCCACTGGTAATGAAAAACCGACCAGTACACCGAAAATTCTGAAAATGCCAACTTTTTGTGCATGGGTGTGTGTTACTGGTTAGGGAAGCGCACGTGTAATTGAAAGATTGCTGGTTCGAATCCCTGACCCGCAAGGTACCACTGAGGTCGTGATGTGTCAACACTGGTCATGAATTTATACTCAGTGCATGTTATTATAACCCAAGTGATAACAATATATTATTTCATCATCGTAAAAAAATATTCATATGAAAGAGCAACTGAAAGATATTGTAAAATTATATATATACATCAACTGCCTTTCGAAGATTCTCCAGAGAAGGCCTGCTTCGTCGAACCCTGCCTGCGGCAGTTGTATTGGTGTAGAAGTCTAGTTGTGGCACAGCGTCTATGTTACTGTAGATGGATGGACGGCGTAACTCCTGCCGGGAATCCTTCCTCTCAGGTGTCTGGTCGGCAGCCTCAGGTGCAGGAGTGACAGGGATTTGGAATCCTGGGCCATCGCTGTGGTTGATGCTATAAATCCTGGCTGCACTGTTGCTGTGGCCATCGCCTTCGCAGTATGAGTACCTTGGAGGGGCCTCGTCACTTACAGAAAACCGACCCTGTGGTAAGTTTTCCAAATCGTCAAGACTATGTTTTGATGTCCGCTGACCCATTATACAGACCTTTTTTAGGGTAAAGTTTTATTATTTATGGAGTTCTGTCAGAAGAAAAGAAACAACAGAAAAGGCTTATATATTTAAAGCAGAATCTGGGTTTATTCATGCATTTCCAATATATACAAAAGCATCTGACACATTGTTTACATTATCACCTCTATGTTATTAATATTGCTGCTTTTACGTTATGATAGCATTAAAGTTAAAACCAAAGTTATATATGCATGAAGACAAACCCATTGCTACTGAATTCCTAATAGCAAATTGTGCACCTAAATTAATTGCATATAAAGTCGTAATACTTTAAAGCCGTATTGTTCACAAGCGAAAAGTATAATATCACGGCTATACAACATATCAATTTCCAGTTCTCACAATATACAAATTCATTACATTCTAGCGAGGATCACATATGGCGTACATGCCAAGAAACATGTTTTAAGGAGAGATCGGCACAGTTCTTAATTTTTTTTCTATAAACACGTTAATTCGCACAATCACCTTCTCACGCACATTTCTGTCGATGTAGGCAATGTAAGCAAATAGTTATGTAGGTACTTTGCATAATAAGTAAAATCGAGAAAATCACAATTCCAACATTCAAACTTGTGAAAAAAAATACTGTTTCTTACCTTCTTTTATCCTTTTATCAACATATATAGTTATTAATTGCTTCTCTTAAGATGACCTGGATTCACACTTTGCATTCTGTGATTTACTGAATTCACTCACTGGAATTTATACCTGAGACAGGTTCCCCCTCCATCCCCCCTTATATGCAAACAAGACATCGAGCGTGCTCAAGTAGTCGTTACATATTTATTTACACAGTCATTCTTTCGTTTATTCTTTATGACACTCCACCTTCATTTCTAAGTACAGTTCGATTTTCTTGCGTTGTTCATGTAATAAAAAATGTAACTTTTATGTCTGATAACCCTTAGTTTTATTTACTGATCGTCGCACATATGTTTTATCCCGATATGTAATGCAATACAAACTACAGGGGAACGATTAGGGAACAATTATTGGATAAATATGGAAACGTATCTTAAATTTACTTTGTTACGATTTTAACCTTTAACATCGCTAAAATAGTATCATCAACTACATTGGTGTTATTGTTTTTTTTCACCTGTATTTACATGGACTGAATACATGAATAGAATAACGTGTAGCCTATGTTTATTTGGGAGTGTTTTAAATTACGGGCAGTCTTCTAGAATGTCAAAATATATAGAATGATTCAAAGTATGTGCAGCTCATCTACAATGACAAAAAGAACAGATGTTTTATCTTCCACATGACATATAATACCCATCCTTCCATCCATATTCTATGACTACGCCAGTCGATCGCTATAGATGCCCTGGGCAGAAGGCAGGAGGGGATGTCAGTCCGTCACAGAGCGTGGCGTTTCGTATAACAAAGGGTTGTAGCGGCACGTACTCCGTTTCGTTTCTTCTGTAGCACCTTTTGAAGCCAGTCTAACAACCAGTATTTGAAGCGCGAAGTAGACCAGATAATCGTTTAAAAATGTTTACTCGAAAACACAAATTATACGGGGAACTCGTGACTCGGTCAAAAAACTGTGTTGCTTCCTACGTCTATGGCTTCAAACTGAACTACGTCAAATCAGCTAAAAGTGACGTTTTACTATTTGTCGGAAGCTTAAAATAAGAAAATATTTTAGAATTTATACATCGCTAAATTATGCATTTTTAACAAAGTTATATATATATATATATATATATAAATAAATTTTGATGAAATTAAGTAACGAGTATTTTTAACCCTTTTAAAAATTTTATTATTACTACAAAGAATTGAATCCTGTTTGGCTCTCACAAGTTTAATTTCAGATGAAGAATACTAGTAAATATTACACCTTTCACTTTGAACAGGCCTATAATAATAATAAAAAAGAAAACAAATAATGACCCAGAAAAAAATACATTTCAAGTATAAATTTCAATTACAAATGACCATTCTTATTATTGCTACCAGACAGACTATCCTTCTTATCAATTACAATAGGCTTCCAATCCATGGTGTTCCCTGCCTTTTGCTGAACGGGGTAGGCTGCAGGGACCCTGTGCTTCTGTGATGTTGAAGTGGCTGGGAGACAAGTGCATGGGATAATCCAGTATATGCACATTATACTATCTAGTTATATAATTACGACTGATGTTGATGGTCTTTCGTTTTTAAGTAAAATATGAGGCATCGTGTTAAATCATAGCGGTTGGAAGATGGATGGATGGTCCATGGCGTTACAGAGACATCAGTGCTTAAGCTCCATTCTCATACAATCACGTTTTACAGCCGCCCAATAATCTCACTATCTCTGCCGGTATCTCTGAAGAACTCAGGTTCAATCATTAACTACATAAAATGCCCAATTTCAGTGAAATACAAACATTAAATGGATGTTTCTATGTAACATAAATATAAACCAATAAACTACATAAAACTTCGTCCAAAGAGTGTTCCTTCTTGTGCTGAGAAACTCGACTGTCGTTTTCCATTTCCTCCCTCTGTCTTTAAGGAAAACCAAGGCGTTAAAATCAGTTCTTTGGGTGGAAGCCAATAAGGCCTGTTACTGAGAGTATAACTATGTAATTTCTGCTTAAAGAAAGATATTTGAAAAACTAAAGTGCACTGACATCACCACATTTAGTAAAGCAAATGAGTAAAATCGAACAAGTTAGCATTTCTTGCTTTTTTTTATACTGTTTCCGCATGTTTTATAAACATGCAATCCAACTCCCAGCCACTCATTCAGTACAAGGTTATGACGCGTATGGAAAATACACGCAACAGGCAATTTAGAAACATAGCTTTTCATAACCGCAGGGTTTTGGGACGCAGGAAGGAACCAGAGGAAACTCATGCCAGACAGTGAGAACATGTGACCTCTATGCACACACGCAGAGCCGGGATACAATTCAAATTCCCATTTAGGAGGGATGAGGCAACAATGTTGCCCACTGAGCCACCAATGTCATAGATACGTCATCAGTTATTTGTACCTTCAACCCTTATGTCCATTTAAATTTCTCAAATCCCTTTACATATGTTTCTTGTCTTATATACTTCCATTAAAAGGTATTTTAAGGGGCAGTTGGTAATATTTCACTTCATTTTCACAGTTACAGAAAACAGAGAGAGATTGAAGGAGATTGAAAGACATAAGGGGATAAACTGAAAAATGGAACAAGCCAAATGATGTGGTGATAGAGGGAGAGAAGCTTCTAATACTTATAGATCGGTGTCGGTCTGTGCGTCAGGGAAGATCTCCCAGACTAATCCTACCCCAGTCCCACTGTCACTGTCTCTCATTTTACAGTCCATCTTCCCCACTCCGTGTTGTGAAAACTAACTGAACAGCTTTGCAAAAAATGGAATAGTCTTCACTGCAACTTCTTAACAACTTTGAGGTGTTTGTTATCTATTATTGGTATGCAATTTGAGTTAAACACATTGTTCAACAGCAGCGCCTACCCAGTAGGATTACAACTTGTGCTGTACTGATCGCTCGTCATATCGAACTCCTTTAACTTCATTGTAAACTTCTTTATGGCTCCAGCCTCACCCTGTGATTACTGGCCTAGAGATAAGTACTGCAGGTTAAAACCAGCTTGCGGATTACACTTGCCTTCTTGTACCGTTTCATTGTCATATATAAAAGCGAGACTCATTTACTGTCCTTCTTAACATCTGCCCTAATCTTTCCATTGTCTTTGGAAGGTTAAATTGCAGTAACCATTAACATTTGGTTGAATTAAAGTGCATTGAAAATACTGCCTGCAATGAATAAATTGTGTAAATAATCCATATCCTCAGTTTCATTATAATCCTATTTTTTCTCTTTTAAAGATGAATTATAATGTTCATACAACAAGCCAGTTTGCTAAGTCTAGCACATCAAAGTATTAAATATGCAATTTTCATATTTTAGGTGATTGACAGAATATTGTAGAAACAGAAACAAACATTAAATAATAATTAATAGGCTCTGGGGTTAAAGTACCCAAAAATGGCATCCCATCAGTACGTACAGAGGATTTATTTGAAAGGTTTAGAATTGCCTGTTAACAAGGAAATTCACACATAACAAAGAGATCAACATTATCAGCAATTCAGTTTTTCCAGGGGTCCTTGAGGAGGAAAAGTAAACACCATACAAAAAAATGTTGTCAGACTTTAACTCAGAAGGTGCCTTTAGAAGCCTAAAGGATGTAACGTTAATTTGTTCTTTTGTCCATTCTGCATACAGCTTATTATTATTATTATTATTATTATT
>JAABNX020000017.1:14053209-14064737 GCA_015163995.2 Mormyrus lacerda | reverse complement strand
TTCAGTTTGAAAGTAGTTTGTAAAACCCGAAGTAACTCAAAGTGTCCTCCCTGACATGGATTATCTGCTCACCCTAAATTATTACAGCAAGAGGTAATTTTCATCTAACCAATAAAAGACAGTGAACGGAAGTAACAGAATGTTCATTTAGTTCTATTTTTTTAATTTGCAAAAAGCAGATATTTCTTATTATATAAGCTTAAACAGTCGACTCCAGAATTATTAGCAACCCAACCTACAGCAGTATGAGTTTATCACCCCTGAGTGCAGGGGTGGAATGCCACGTTCTCGTTTGGCCATCGACACCTACTGGCCAAATGGGAACATGACAGGACTGGCAGGGGTATCCAGCCCCCTTGCCCAATGCATGCACTCTGCCTGGGTGGCATGGGAAGTAAAACATAAAAGCGAGACTCTCTATGTCACACACTTCTGTTACAGAGGTGACACAGGTTTTTCCCCTCATTATTTTAAAGAAAGCAAAATATTATTTACACACAAAATTTATAATTTAAATAAATTATAATTTAATCACAAAAAATGCACTCATACAAAGTTTTGATACATTTTACAAGTATATATTTTAATGAAAATCAAATGTCTGAAAAATTCCATATAAAAAATGCACTGAGATATACAAAAATACATTTCCTGTATTCCTAATTTCACAGAATTCTAAGAAGCGGCATTCTTTTTCTGTTTTTTAAGCGCTGTACTACAAATAAATACTTTTTTGCAAAAAAGATAAACTTATGGGTACAATGAATGTTTACATTAAACCAGGGACAAAAAACTTAGATCTGGTCCAACGTGGTCATTGTCTTCAGCTCCACCTTCTTGTCTGTCTCCGCCTTCAGGCGAGGGTCTGTCTGTATACCAGGCTCCGCCCACTCATCCCGACCAGTCTTAAAACCAAACCGGAGAGACAGCTTGCGCAGGGCAGTGATCTCAGTAGAGGAGCCACTGCGGCTGGAGCGTGTGCTACGGCTAAAGGACCCACTCCCCTCCGAGTTGGTGCCTTCGAACAGCTTGGCCATGAAACCTAGTCCTGCGTTGCGGATGTATGAGCTGCCAGCAAAGACATAAAGGACGGGGTTCACGCTGCTGCTGAAGAAGGCGAAGGCCGTGACATTGGGCCGGGCTGTCGCTGCAAAGTTCTTTATGGAGGATAAATCCTGTAGTTTTCCTGCCACCTGGAGAGGGAGGGAATGGGAGAAGACATTGGGGGGCAGAACGTTCAGGAGAGAGGGAGAGAAAGAATGAAAGAAGGGGGGGAGCAGGATGAGGAAAGAGGACATAGGTCATATTGTGCCTGTTTAATAATAATGAGAGTTGAAATGGTTGAAATGGCTCAGTTGAAACGCTCTAGAAGTAGCACTGGCATCGTCTGCGAGTGTCTGCGATCTTTCGACGAGCTTCAAATATATTCTTGTTTAATAGTTCATGGCCAACTCACTAATAACCAAAACCACAAATGTAAAACGTGCGAAACTGAAGGAGCTACTGAACATCTGTTTGACTCTGACAAAACATTAATCGGCGGCGTCAAGACTGAGAATAATACAACATACCTATTTAGATGATCATGAAGTGACAGTGTCCGAATGATAAGGCGGCCGCGTACCTGTAGGATATTGATGAGGTGATATGGAGCCCAGAAGAGTGCAAAGGCACTTATGATGATGAGGATGAGGCGGCTTCCTCTGCCCTTGCGCTGGAACATGGCACTGCGCAGGCGGTAGATGATGGAGATGTAACACCCCACGATGAGGCAGAATGGCAGCAGGAAGCCAAGCAGTGTCTCCCACAGGTACTGGAAGATCTCATGGTTCACGCTTCCCCAGTGGTACGGCATGCATATGTAGATGGAGATATTTTTCTTAATAAATGGCTGGAGGTTACTGTAATCAGAACGAAGAGGTAACCATCAGAATAGAGAGAGTATAAGATTTTTCGAGCATATCTCCCCCTCTCGTTTTCCCTCTTCGTACAATGTAGCACATTGTTTCCCAACCCAACTTGAGAGAATTTTCAAGCATAGCATCTGCTCTCTTTTCTGTTCATTTAGTGAAGCTCCAAGACCTCCACTAGGTCATGAACATTCCAGTCCTGTAGTACATTGTTTCCCCACCCGGTCCTCGGGGTCCCCCCCAGCTCCCTACTAGACTGTCCACATTGTTGCTGGTGGGTTGGGAAACCCTGATGTGGTGTACATACTCTATTCTCCTTTAAGGACTCAGCGTATAGCAGTAAAAATGGATTCTTTCCCTTCAAGTGCTGAAGGACCATAAACCCAACACAAACGTTACATCACCTGATACCTGCTGTGCTGCAGTTACATATCGGTCTGGATTTTCCCGGGTGCTGCTATACCTTTAACTATCACACATCACAGTGCTACTTCAGCATTTTAACGAAAGTAGACTGTCTAAAATGGCACATCGTTCACATAATTTTTGGGATTTGCATATCATCATCAAGGGCGACATGGTGGTGCAGTGGTTAGCACTGTTGCCTCACACCTCCGGGTTCGAGTCTCCGCCTGGGTTACATGTGTGTTGAGTTTGCATGTTCTCCCTGTGTCCTCTGGGTACTCTGGTTTCCCCCCACAGTCCAAAGACATGCTAACTGCGCAGGCTAACTGGAGTTAATAAATTGCCCGTAGGTGTGCATGTGTGAGTGAATGGTAACAGTGTGTGAGTGTGCCCTGCGATGGGCTGGCCCCCTGTCCAGGGTTGTTCCCTGCCTCGTGCTCATTGCTTCCGGGATAGGCTCCGGACCCCCCGCGACCCAATAGGATGAAGTGGGTAGGAAAATTAATGAATATCATTAGGGATAATAGGAATAATGAAGTTTCCATACCAAAAATCGAAACATCAAATTGGTGTAAACCTCTTCCCTTTGATCATGCTATTTGTCACACTGAGGTTAACATGGGAAGTGCCTTATTGCCTCTTGCTTAAGAAGCATTCTGCTTGGAATCCTCTGATCATTTTGACCAGGGTGGCCAATATTATCCACTCTGGGCCAGTGTGTATACAGCTTATTGGGATAACCTTTAAGTCAGCTGGTTAAGCCCAGGTGTGAGAATCCTTCAGCCAATCAGTCCTCTACTTCGTAATCTAATTAGGGAGTTGCAGCAAAAACTGAATATGATTGGCCACCCTTGATTTAGATATTTGACTCCGTATTTAGTCTTCCAGAAGCAGCCTATCACCCCCAGCCCGATACATTCACATACCTACGGTAGAAGGGCATTGGCAGGGCGAAGAGAAAGGCCAAGGTCCACAATCCCAGGAGGACAGCCCAGAGTGTGCGTTTGGTGCGCAGCCGCTGAGAAAGGAAAGGTCGCATCACGGCCAGCCAGCGATCAAAACTCATCAGGCAGATCAGGTAGATGGAGGCGTACATGTTCACGCAGCACAGATAGTGCACAGTCTTGCACAGCCCTTCCCCGAACAGCCAGCCACGCCCGGCGGCCAGAAAGTGGAGAAAAAACGGCGCACTGAGCAGCACCAGGGCGTCAGCCACTGCCAGGTTGAGCACCAGCAGACAGGTAAGTGAGCGGCGTGCCACACGGAACACAATTGTCCAGACCACAAACAAGTTCCCAGGGATGCCCACGACAAAAGCGAGTGACAGCAACGAGATCCCAACTTGATGGCTCACTGGCAGTGAGGAACTGGATGCAGTCACATTAGTCATCTTAGCTGTCTAAATTCAGATGATTATCTCTCTGCCGCACTGGAGGTTTTCTTTGGGTCTAGTAGTGAGAGACATGAAACAGGAAATAATAAATGCGTTCGGCAACAAGCTGAATTCTAAGTAAAAGGCATGCAAAGAAGAACTAACAAACTACATTGTCACATGGAACAGTGTGAAAAAAAAATGAAAAAAAGAAGAGTAAACAACCAAAATGTTTCATTAGTACAATATGTGCGATTGCACAGACTTTCAAATCCTTGCAGGTTATTGCGCAGTAATCTTATGCTGGTACTTTATGTATGGTGTGCTCATGTGCTTGAACTGACACACACACCGTTGCAAAATCTTTCAGAAATTACACATTGTTTTGCAATTCGTATAATTTTTTGTAGAACTGGCATCATACATCGAACCCTGCAATATTATAGTAGAAAAATCACAATACTGCTTATATTTCAATGGTGCATATACTGTTATTTTTCCTGGTGATTAAAAGAGCAAAAAACTCTTCTGGCTGAAAACAGGGGACATAATATTTGATTCTGAGCTACAGTTCTTAGCTGTATGTGTACTGAACCATTTGTATAATGACCACTGTTTTTTCTAGCAGTATGGAAATAGAGAGCATGAAATGTGTTTGTAGAACTCAATCAGTATCAATGCAGATACTTTACCATTTAACTTCTACATTATAGCTAAACTTCTCTCAGAATCACGCACGATTTTGGAATCATTCGAAGCAAAACAAATAAAAATAAGAACCGAAAGAGTAGGTGTCAATGTGGTGAGAAATAGCTTGAAGTATGCTGTCGGCAATTTGACAGCAAATCTGCTTGTGCAGAGTCATCAAAACTGCAACATCTTGTGAGCTTCAACGGCACATGCACTGCACTTGTCAGCATCGGCCGATGGGGACTGACATGGAGATGCAGAAATGGGTGATTCTACACAGCCCTGAACTGCATTTTATTCTTTTGCTACTAATTGAGGTTAAAACCCACATGTGGAATGAACAGAAGTCAAAAAAACTAAAAAAATTATCTTTCATCTCAGGCCAAAGTTCAGTTGAGGTACCTGCCATCTTAAAATAAATGTTTAGTTTGTATGGTTTCATGCAACAAGAATATGCAAAAATTTACATTCACATGAAAGTAAAAATGATTTAAATTCTTAAAAAAATAAATCTACATCTTATAGATATTTATCTACCGCTGCTTCCTGCTTCTGTCTGATAAACATTAAGGTGTGAAATATGAGTGCTAGTTGCTAAGCACGGGGCATGAATGCAGTATGATTTGAAAATATGGGTAAATGATCTGAATTATTATCATGTATTAATGTCAGTGTGATTTGTAGCGTAAGTGCTCCTTCAGAAAGCAGAATATTGGGAATAGCACGATAATCAGTGTCCTCTCCAAACTGAAGTGTAGATTTAACTTGTTGCCATCATAGTCCAAAAGGCACAAGAGAAGTGTTGGCATTTGTTAGGCCTGTATGTAGAACTAACGCTGGGCTCTCACTCTGTTTAGATAATTTTCTCCAGACATTGATGCAGGTATCTCACAAAGGAAAACAAAACATTTGTCACGAACAAGAACTGTATTAATTAACCGAATCTTGGTGTTGGTGAGAGAATTGTGCTGAACATTGCCAGTAATGTCACGACTGAACATACACTGCTGTCTATTAACCACAGCCAGTTACAGGACACTGATATCATACCCTGTACTACAGAATGTTGCAGAACTCTGCTGCCGAATGCTAAGTTTAGCAGCAATATTTGGATACTGCTAGGTGCAGATAACGCGGTCAACTAGATATTTGGGCAGAATACGTGGACATCTTTTTGGAACCTACCTGTCTTAGCCACTTGCCTGGAAGGATCTTCTCAGTATTCTGCTGTCTTCCTGCTCACCATTATGAGTCTGTGGGTTCCTGGACCGCTTAACATGCAGCCCAGTGTTCTGCCCCCCTCTCCGCCTCTTCCTGCCTCAATGCTGAGAGGAAGCTGAGGTTACCACAGTCAGGAAACAGGGCTGGCCACAGAGAAATGTGTAGCAACCTCCCCTTTGAATCACACACACACACACACACTGAAATCCATCCATCCATCCACTTCTCCTTGCACCTGTTTTTGATGACTGCATGTTCATTTTCCCCAGAGCCCATAGAAGTCAGAAACAAAAAAATTAATTGGTGCTTGTACACTTATGCATATTTCTATAAATGTCTTTAGCTTTCATTAACCGATCTGCTGGAGTCATTAGTAATCTGCTTGTCTCCAGTTATATATTGTACATATCTGTCTTTAGATGGTTATTATTGTTATTGTCTATAATCACAGCTGTCCCGTCAACAGCTATCTGTTATCGCAGTTATAACTCTCCGTAACAGTATGCAGTTGTTTATAGCTTTCCAATGCACCAAATAACTGCAGTTGTTGACATTTTGCAATATGTGATCACAGACACCATGTTTTAATATATTTCTTCTTTTTATTTGAAGATATATTTTTATTTAAATCCCATGTGTGAAGCACCTTGCCCTGTATTTCATGTACGAAAAGAGTGATATAAATAGATTCTTCTTCTTGTTATTAGTATTATTATTATTGTTGTTGTTTATATATATATATATATATATATATATATATATATGTTGTTATCGGTAATATATATATCGCGCTCCTCCCAAAACGCCAATCCAGATATCATACGATCAACGCCTTTTGAGTTTTGTTGTGGCAAGTTGTGCTTGACGCCAAAGTTCCGCTCGCCTAGCGGAAATGGTTTCATCATAGCCACTGTCATGTTTGCAGTGCGCACACTGCCGATACAGCAGGAGCCAGCTGGATTCATTCGATCGCCGCTCCCATTCCCAGCAGCAGAACAGATATTCCGATGACGGAGGATGTGAGGCACGAGACTGACGTTTGCCTGTGAGTTTGTCCACACCGCTGCACGCCATCATTATCAGCAAAGGGGGAACGAATTAAATGAAGACTAAGAACCTCTGCATCAGGTATCTCAGTCCAACAGTGGTTTCTCTTTATATGTATGCATGTATATATCTGGAAGGGAAAGAATTAACAGCAACAGTACACTAGTCGATTACGCACTGTGCTAAATGCGGCTGTTACCGCAGTAGGTGTGTGACTGTTGGAGGGACATCACCGCTGCATTCTTGCACGAGGGAGAAGTACTGTGCTATCACAGAAAGAGCCCTTCCCAATTACACTGTATTATCTTATGATATTAATATCACAGTGGGTGCAAACTACAGATGGTCAGAAGATAGCTGTAGCAATGTAGCATGTAATACATGAAGCACCCTTTGAACATTCTTTCAAATCTCTTACAGTTAAGGGGTGACAGCGAAGCTGTAGAAGAATGACAGGAACTGTGAGTAATATTCAATTCTAGATGGAACCGACAGCGGGTTGGTAGAGGCAAGGAGAGCTTGGCGCGTAACTTTTTGTTACCTCACGGGAGTTTGCACATACAGGAAGGTCTGCTGGAAGGAAGCAAGAGTAGTTCAACAGGAGAGACTGAGGTTATGCAGGGAAAGTATGTAATACAGAAAAAATTTACCAGGCATGGGGACTGGATGATGGAACTGGGGATTTGATTGGCACTACTGGGATGCACACAAATAGGCAAACTGAGCGACTGACTGTTCTGCTTGCTCGTCATAACCGAACCAAACCGGAACTGACTTGAAGCCATTTCTCCT
Organism: Mormyrus lacerda; assembly: GCA_015163995.2. NCBI lineage: Eukaryota > Metazoa > Chordata > Actinopteri > Osteoglossiformes > Mormyridae > Mormyrus > Mormyrus lacerda. Next base: position 14,057,300 of record JAABNX020000017.1, on the reverse strand, counting down.
GGTGTCATTTCCTCACAAAGCCTTTTTATGCTTAACGGTTTTTCACAGAGGAGCAGAGAGTCTTGGACCTCAGCCCATCCATAATCCAGCCATACCCTCCCCATGTCTCAGAAACGATAAACAGAAGGCATAACAAAAAGTCAAATCGGTCTATGTAAAACTGAAGGAAGGTATGTGGGGCTGCTTTGTACTGTAGAACCAGTTCTTCTTGATTTACTTGATTCTTAAGAAACTCCTGCCTCTGTTTTGTCGATGCATGTTTCCCTGGGAAATATTCATTGGCTTGCTGTACATTCTCCCTTAAAATAACTACTTGTTATTTTTGCAAGGGAGATAATGACTGGCTTGTGGTTTGCATTCTTCTTTCACAGCACTCATAATAGGAAATAACAGCCCATAAATTGAAATTAATAACATCGGTGTGAAAATAATTTGCCATTTTAATTCAGCTTTCTCCTTTCCGTTATAGGATCCAGATGACATAATGATTGGATTAACTCCTTCTACACCTACTGTCTCTTTTGGCCCAGTTTCAAACTCAACTTTGTCAGACCGTCCTTCTCCAGTTGTTGGTATTATCCTGCTGGTGGTTGCCTTGGTAGTGGGTCTACCTGGGAACCTGTTTGTGGTTTGGACTGTCTTGTTTCGCCTCCGCCGGCGATCCATCACTGCCTTGTTAATTCTTCAGTTGGCCGCGGCTGACTGTCTGGTGCTGTTGACCGCGCCCTTTTTTCTGCGGCAGCTGGCGGCCCGTGGGGTTTGGGAATTTGGGGACACCGCCTGCCGTATGCTACACTATGGATGCGGTGTCAACATGTACGTCAGCGTCTACCTGATCACCCTGATGGCCGGTGACCGCCTTCTGGGTGTTTCCCGGCCTTTCGTGTCTCAGCGTGTCCGCACCAAGTCTCGCCTCAGGCCAGCAATCGCAGCTATCTGGGCACTGGCCTTGGTGCTGTCCATTCCAGTGGCAGTTTACAAGAATGTGGATCCGGATAGTTATTGTAAGCCTAATTACCCCAGTGCAGGACATGAGGTGTTTCATTACTGCTTGGAGCTGGTGGCGGCCTTCGTCTTGCCGTTCATCGGGTTGGCCCTCTGCTACTGCAGAATCTCCCGCACCCTGAAAGCCGCCCAGATGCGCTGGCGGCGCCGCTCCCGCCGCAGGACCGGACGCCTTATCGTGCTCATCATGGCGAGCTTCATCCTACTCTGGGTGCCCTACCATCTGGTCAACATGTTGCAGACAAGCGCAATCCTAGCCGGCGAAAAAGGGGTGAAGCTGCTAAACATATGCAAGATGGCCCGGCCCATGGTCATCGCCCTGGCCTTCCTCAGTAGCTCCGTAAATCCTCTGTTATACGCCTGCACCGGCTCCACCTTGTCTGGCACCTCGGGACTCGGTTGCATCGCCCGCTTGTTGGAGGGAACTTCCTCAGAATCACAAAGCAGGAGGGGGGACAGTCAAGGGGACAGGACGCACGCCGGTGAACAGAACGGGGAATCTCTGAGAATGGGGCACATTGCAGGAAAGGAGAAAAATGATCAAAAGGAGTAAGTCACTGAAGAACCAATGGGTTGGTACGACAGGAATATGCAACAATCCTGCTGAAATGCTAAAAAAAAGTAACATATGAAGACTGTAATGCTTGAATGCAGCAGAAGAAATAACTGGACAAGGCACATGCACTGGAAAATGAACAAAAAGTCAACAAACCCAAAGGGCCGTGCAGGAACTGGCATATATTTATCTATATATATATAGCCATTCAGTCATAGTATACAAGTCTGTGTGTAAGAATATGCTTGCTTTTCACGTGCTTGTGCCATTTAATCATGATACATTCTTCTTTTCATAAGCAAACAATAAGCATTCAATTTCACTTAAAAGATCAAACAGTATCAAACATTTAAGATGTTATAATTTTAATATGTATATATATATTTTTTGGACAAAATTCAGCTTTTACATTCATTTTCACATTTATTTTAGAATAAAATAAATATATTATTCCATCAGACACATAATTGTATTTTTGTGTTTTCTGGGACTTGTGTGTGTTTTCTGACTGATTTTGAAATAAGTAACGATTCTTTTCCTTTCCCAATAAAACTCAAAACTGTATTAAATAACTAAACATTTAACCCTTAATCATTTGGCTTCCCCTGATTTAAACTGGGTAGTTACTGACCTTGAACACTAGGTCTCTGGTAGGCTTTTAATCTCTATCTCTCAAATCTTCCTCTAATGGATAATTCATTGTCTCAAAATGGTCGTTTTCCTTCGAGTCCCACAACTTGCTGGTACTGACTTTGCTTGGAGTATCTGTGGCTAATATGGAGAAGCCAGCTTTCTGACCAAATCTCATAGCAAGTCCTGTTCCTGTGTGGAGTCCATTATTGAGCATCTTACAGTCCCCGATTAGAACTATCGTTCTTCCTGTTTAGATAAACAAGCTTCCTGATAATCTGTTCCACATCTGTTCCATGTCATCCACAGCTGTGGAATCTACAATGTACCAGGCTGTGGTGAAACATAGGTGCAAGTCATCCACAAGCTATTTAAAAGAACCAAGATTCAATTTAGTGTTAGAACAAACATGTATCAGAGCAGACTGCAGTCAGCCCTGGATTGTGGTGCGCAGGCCACAAAAAACAACGATAACTGAAAACTGATAAGGGGCCATGGGGCCTCTTCTTTTAAGAAACTGTTAAGTAGCATTGCAGTGGAATTTCTGCTACTGCTTAACATTCACATTTATATTGACAAGCACTCTACCTCTTTGAAACTTTGCACGTCTCTCCCCTGTTCCTGAGTATCCTGGCTGATTTTCCGGCTTCTCTTGATGCTCGAATCGGTGCTCTCAAACAGCCACACCATGAAAGCTAAGCCAGCTTTCTGGATGTAAGCCTTCCCGGCAATGAAGTAGAGCACGGGGTTTGCACAGCTGCTGATGAAGGCCAGGGCGGACGTGACTGTGCGGCTTGACTGCCAAATGTCATCCAACCTGTATTTGTAATTTATTTATAATTAGAATCCTAATTAGCATCATTATTACAATTATAATTATGCCTATAGTTACAACAATGGTCTTACACCTCCTGTTGGAAAGATATAGACCTTTTTATGTATTTGAATAGCATCCACTAGTCCTCACTTAAAACTTTATTCAAGCATTATTAATAACGTGCATAAAAAATGTGCAAACATGCCATACCGGGCTTTTAGGGGGGAAGAAACCGGACACAACACGGCTGCTATCTGCAAGAAAACAACTGGTGAGTGCAATAGTGGAACTCTGAGAAATACTGAGAAATACACAGTGCACATAATCTACCAAAATTCTTAAAATGGGCAATTAAAGATAAGAAAAACAATACTTTAGCAAAATTATATTAATAATGGTAATGGAGAGTAATTGATATTTTTATTTTATTTTACTTAGGTTAGTTATGGAAGAAATATTTATAGTTTTTGTTTAGTTGTAATTTCATTTTCATATTTCATTTCAGTTCATATTAATGTTTTCTTATAGTTTCATTAGTGTTCATTAATTCTAATGATAATAACCCTGTCACATAAACAGAGACTTCTGCACATGTGAATACCTGCACCACGTTGATAATGTGATATGGGAGCCAGAAGATTGCAAAAATCACCACAATTGCCAAGATTAGCTTCTCACTGCGTATCTTGCGGCGGAATCTAGTTTGCCGTATTCGCCGCAGAATACAGACGTAGCTGGTCACGATCACCCCATAGGGCAGTAGAAATCCTAGCAGTGTCTCTAAGGTGTAGTGGAAAATAACCTGCAAAGAGGAAGCGTCGGGGTGGGAAGTGCTCAGTACAATCATGACCTGTAGGACGGCATGAGAAGTGTACGGAGTGGAAGTCAAAAATGAGATGAGATGACTATGAGAGTATCACATAGACAATGAGAGGATCACATAGACAATGAGTGGATCACATAGACAATGAGAGGATCATATAAACAATGAGTGGATCACATAGACAATGAGAGGATCATATAAACAATGAGAGGATCACATAGACAATGAGAGGATCACGCAGACAATGAGAGGATCACATA
>JAABNX020000017.1:14039296-14053169 GCA_015163995.2 Mormyrus lacerda | reverse complement strand
ACAATGAGAGGATCACACATACAATGAGAGGATCACATAGACAATGAGAGGATCACATAGACAATGAGAGGATCACATAGACAATTAGAGGATCACATAGACAATGAGAGGATCACACATACAATGAGAGGATCACATAGACAATTAGAGGATCACATAGACAATGAGAGGATCACATAAACAATGACAGGATCACACAAACAATGACAGGATCACGTAATCACTGCATGTGGAGGATAATTTATAATGTCCCACCACTAACTCATGTCACTTACATGCTGCGGAAGGGTGTGATTGGTGGTGCAAACTGAACGTCGAGTTCCATTTTCTTCAGTCTCACTGTTCTGTCGGAATATCAAGACAGGGGAAGACAAGACCAGCACCAGCATCCAGAGTCCTGCTAAAACCCACAGTACAGTTCTCCAGCCCGTGATGGCGCTCAGGCGCTGGGGCCACATGATAGCCACCAGCCGGTAGAGGCTCATGAGTGAGATTAGGAGGATGGAAGCGTACATGTTGGCGCTGCACAGGTAGAATAGCCCCTTGCACATAAAGCTGCCAAAATCCCACGAACGCTTAGCCAGGTAGACTGCAAAGAACGGTGTGAGGGCCATCAGACAGCCATCAGCACAGGCAAGGTGCAGAAAGAGAAGCGAGGGAACTGATCGTTTCTGGCCGCGCGCAAGGATGCTCCATATGATGAAGAGGTTTCCAGGGCAGCCGAGGAGAAAGGCCAGAACCAGGATGAGAGCCCCCAAAACAGTGGGCACGTTCCCCAGTATGTTCTGCCCACCTGTGGCATTGTGGAAGGAGGAAGAGAGTGAGGAAGAGGAGAAGGAGGTGCCGTTCTGCGCCATCGATGTTCTCTAAGAGAAAGAGAGAGATGTATGATGGCAGAGATAGTAAATTATAAAAATGATCTCTATCTAAAATAGGTGTTGATTTGATTATTCAATACAAGTAACAATTAAAAAACCAGATGACGTACATCACAGCAACCCAGGAAGTCTAAGGCCTTCATCTTTTAAATTACCCTAAAGTCTAACTTGTTTCAGCAACCCTGATAAGTTTTTGAACATTTTAGTAAAATATAATTTGAGACAGGATAACTTGTTGAGGTGAGAGAGGTCTGGGAGAAAGTGAGTCAACAAATGCACAGATTTCAAAACAAACAGTAAACAAACTGAAAAGATGGCCACATATACAAAATACAAAAAATACAAAAGAGTATTTAAACTAAAGAGAAAAATAAACAGTGAGAATGCTAATCTATTTTCTATGTAACTGAACAGCAAATACCATATGTTAGTGGGTTTGCAAATTGTTCTGCTGTTCGGTAAAACACTGTTTTACATTATTGTGTTTGGTCATGTTACACATTTGATCTGAGTATTAGATCATTGTATCTGATATCACTTTGCGCAAGGTGGTTGAACGTCTGTGTTTGAGATCCCTACATGCTAGCCGATACATCAATCAATACACGTAAAGACACATATTTTTAGAGAAGAAGACATACATATACCTGCACTCGTTTGAATTCCTGTCTTAGTGCGGATATCATTGTAATGTGCTGAATCGCATCGCATTCCCAATCACTGAATCAAGACTATCAAAACAGATGAAAACTGACAACACACCAAAATACATGCAATGCTTCCCATTCCTTCTGAAGGACACTTGTGGTCATCCAATCGATTCATGAGAAACTCTCGGATAAGTTAACGGTCATCTCTGCCATTAGGAAGTTGCTACCGCCCTTTACCTGGCTGGTTTCTGGTTGATCTCTGTCTCTCCTGCTTCACCTTATTCTTGTGTGCTGCTGTCTTAGAAATTTTGAACCTGAAAGCGACCTGCTGCTCAGCGTAGCCTCATGCCAGCAGAACCAGGGTTAAACCAGGATTTAAAAACACGGATTTGTTTAAAAATATAGAGTGGTTTCTTAATTTTCTTCCACGGCTGTACATGTTCACGAGAGCAGAAACCCAAGCACATTCACGTGTACATGATACATGCTTACACACAAGCACACCGAAAACACCCTCTTACTCATACCTTTCTGTTCTGGCATACATAACTGCGATATTCCCAGTCATGAGTTCACTCACCTGTAACTTATGTGTCGATCAGGTACAGAGAATATAAATGAGATTCTCAAGGGCCTCAGGAACACTCACAGAGATACCTGCAGCTAGAAATGAACAGAGATACCTGCAGCTTGAAGACTTGAAGACTACTACTATTTACTCCTGCCTTACTTCTTAATATCCTTCTTTTCAACTCTTCACGCCCACTCTTAAACAGATTACCAGGCAAGTTAGGGCTTGTGACGAACGCGCCATCCCGCATGTTCTCCTACGTTATTCCGCCTTAATTTACATTTAAGGGAAGGTTGCGTCTGTGTTCATCACACCTCCCCTTTTAAAGGAATAAGACTCACTACAGGACAGACTGTGTTGCCTATACACCTATCCTGGGATGCAGATGCATAAAGCTTCTAAATAGTACTAAATCTGAAAAGAATTTCAGCACTCCAGCCACACACACATCACTCCACATCAAGCACGTAGACAGAAATGAATTTTGAGGGGATGGGGGGTCTCCTCGGTAGATTTCACTGACCAGAGGGGTGAGGGGGTCTCCCTCAGTAAATTATGCTGCTCAGGGGGTGGTGGGTGGTCCACTGGGTGGGTTTCTCCACTGGTAGATTTTACCAAATGGGAGGCAGAAGCAAGTTTTGAAATCTTGTCATTTTAGTGACTGGATAAATATAAATATAGTAGAAAAACTTCAAGTGGGATTCAAACCTATAATATTCCTACATGTTGACTCTACATCTTAACATTCGGAGAAACACCCTAGATCCGCCCTAAAGACAGTAAACCCAGCTGGGGCGGGGGGGAATGCTGGAAATTGACTCCTCTCTTTTCTCCATGCAGTAACCCTACACTTGTATAACATGGAGGTCTTTGTGGCTCAGTGGGTGAAGCCTCTATGCATGTGATTGGAAGGTCACTGGTTCAAGCCCAGCCTCAGCATGTCTGTGGCTCCTTCAGCTCCCTGGGTGCTGCTAGAAGTGGCTGCCCTTCACTGCCAAGCTTACTCTCGCTTGAGGGGAGCGAGAAGGAGCAAGCAGAAACAGAATTCAGCCACAGGGATCAATAAAGTATAATCAGCCTAACAATCACTGTTAAACTGCATGCTATCATAATTTTCTTCCACCAGACCTACTGGGAAATTTCTCAAAGAACTGGACCGAGGTTCTTGCCTTCCCTGCTAACTGTACCATTCAACATTCCATCACTGAGAACATTGATGCTGTGTCCATCAAGGTCTGATAGGGCAATGATAAAATCAGGGAAGATCAGATGTTATTGATTCTGTATATTATAAGAATATGCAGCTCAAATCCTTGTGCAAGTTACTGTAACTCTTTACTGACAGGACTGCAGTGTGCTGTAACGCCACTGCAGACAATTAAAAACGCTGCAGCACATCTGGTGACAATCAGCTGAAACCCCTTTACGTTACACATCATCGTGTCTCTTTTAACAGATTAATGAACAGGCTGCAGCCTAGCGGCCCAGAGCCCTTTATCGGTTGTTTATTTGTTGGCTAATTGGTGATTGGTTAAAACCAAATGGGCGGAACAATTCTAAATGTATCTCTCGTTTTCTGGTACATGTATGCATAGTCTGTGTCCTACGGATAATGGATTTTATGAGCTGAATTTCTGCCATCAAAGCATGGAGGAAAACATTCTAATAGTAAGACCTTGTTTTATATTATTTTGGAATTTGCCCCTCTGTGTAAATTTATCTATGGTCTATGCTGTCTATGTTTTGTTTATTCAACCAGGTCTCTCTGGTTGCTCTTTCTGGTTGCTGCCCATGACGGATGTGAAAGTGTAAGCTGGCCAGGTGGTTGTTCTTCAGATGTGATTGCTTTTATTTGATGCAGTTTCACATTCTCTTTGATTTTATAGAAATAATCTTTTTTAGTCACTAATATTTAACAGTTTTGTAATTAATTGTACTGTACGGGGAGTGGAGGGGCATTGAAGTGAATGAAGTTCAGAGGGACAACTGTGAGGGGAATTCGCAGTTAATGTCGCTGCAGGAGGTGAAAGATCAGGGTGTATAGACAGGAAGCTTTAGTCATGCACTTCCGTTGACTGTTTGCTTTGAGATTAAAGCAAATGTATTCTGAGCTTTAACTAGGCCAACTTTATAAATCCCTTCAAATGTTAGTCAGCATGTTTACATGCACAGCTAAGTTGAGCTAGAGTTACAATTTGACTACCCCATTTAATCAGACTAATGTCCTTTTCCCAGTAGACATACATGCACAGGAGGGGAATCGATTTATTGACCAAAGTATGTTCGATTCCGCTACAATAGGTGGTGATATGGCTCCTTTCAGCTTGTTAGTATTAGGCTTTTTCCTGGTTGATCTAATATGCCACAGACATAAAAATAATGAAATGATTGATAATGGGTACATAGACAAATGAAGTGACACAAGCTTTAATTGTGATCTGGTAGAAAGATCAGATGCAACAAGATCAGGGTAGCAAGAAATAAATTGTTTACTGTTGACTAACGAAAGATCAAATATACACTAATCAGCCATACGGTAAAACCACCTGCCTAATATTGTGTACTCATGTCACCAAAACAGTTTCAAACTGGCATGGACTCCGAAAGACATCTGAAGGTGTCTTGTGGTATCCGGCACCGAGACTAGAGATGGCGCGATTTAATTTTTTATGGTCCAATACCGATATTACAATACTGATATCGTTCCAATATTTTTTCCTCTTTATCAATTATTTAGCATTAAATAAGATACTTTTATCAATACATTTCAATTAACATGGCACAATACACTATATGTGTCACGACCGGCGGTCAAGCAGGCAAATGGAGCCAGACAGAACGGTGAAGACGGGGTTTAATCGGGGCAAACAGAGGCAGACGGCAAGCACAACACCTGACAATCCAATGACAGATCTGACATACTGGGGAAAGACGCGGACTAAATACACAGGCTGGGCAGGGATTAACAGGATACAGGTGACCACAATTAGGGCATCACACGAGGAAATGAGGTGGGCGTGGCACACAGGAGGATCGAACGGAGCGGATCATGAGAATATGGACAAACGTATTGGAACATACCTCTTACTCATACTCATTGAACTCAGGTGTTTCACTCAGACCCATTTCTTCAGATGTACAAAATTAAGCACCGAGCCATGCAGTCAGTTTCACAAACATACCATATGGACAAAAGCATAACGTTCAGTAAATTCAAGTATGGACTGTCATAGGATGCCACCTTTGCAATATGACAGTTTGTGAAATTTCTTTCCCGCTAGATATTCCATGGACAACTGTAAGTGGTATTACAGCAAAGTGAAAGCATTTAGGAACAACAGAAACTCAGCCACAAACCAGGCAGACCTGGTAAAGTAACAGAGTGGGGTTAAGAAGTGCTGAGGCCGAAAGGGTGAAAAACTCAACAACGCTGTTAAATCAATAACTGCTGAGTTCCAAACTTCCTCTGTTATTAACCCCAAAACAGAAACTGCGTGCCAAGAGTTTCACAGAATTATCTGCCGATACGAGTGATTGGGCATCCTCAGTAATTCACCAAACTTTAGAAAGAATGCAAATCTGAAAATATAAAATTTGTATAAATTTTCTTGTATTCAGACTTAAGAAAAATCAACATGAGCCTTACGTAAATTGCACTCGCCAATTTTGCTTTTCTCGTCCTTCAGCAATAAGTACATGTACAGTTCATGAGGGTTAGGGGCAGAAGATCCCTGGTAATGTGAAGACCCACAAAGATTAGGCATCCCTGATCTCAATCTATGAGTCTGCTAGGCTGAACAATAAAAAAATATGTTACCAATTTCTAAACACAAAATACCATACTGTATAATTTGAGTAACTCAAATTACAAAACCCTTAACTGAATGGGTATCCAGTGGGCTCTTTGCACATAAAGTGTTGACGTCAAACATGACGTCAAACAAAATACAGCTCACTTGTTTCCTGTTTGAGGAAGTATGAGCGCAAGAAAGGATAAACTTGTGTTTCAGAAGCTAGGAAAACAATGTCACGAACACGGTTGGTTTCTAAGTGCACAACATCTTCAAAACATAATGGAGTTTTAAGTCTCCACACACATACCTATTGGCCAATCCAATTAACCTCAGCATGTTCTTGGACAGTGGGGCAAACCAGACTGCCTGGTGGAAACCTCAAGATGACACGGGAAAGCCTACACACACACGGAACCCCGACAGAGACTTGAACCCAGGTCCCAGAGGTGTGAGGCAACAGCGCTAACCACTGCACCCATGTCCACCATGAGTAAAACAAATACATAAATATTTATGCTTACATTTCATATAACCTATTTCCACATTTTACACATATTTCATATTATCATTTAGTTACTGTCACATTTCACAATATATTTATTTGTGCACATATTTACTTATTTAATTAAATCCGAATAATCCCTCCATACATATGGGCTCATCTTGTGAACATGGTAAACACGACCCCATTTGAATGCACCATAAAACGCATGCAAAAACAACAAAAGCATTAGCACAGAGGCCAAATGGAACATGGCCAAACTTTGCACATGCAACACAATTCTGAACATGGAATAGCTTTAACTTGAACGCTGACAAATTACCAGTGCTGCCTTATTTTTACACTATGAGGTTTGACATGCTTCTTTAGGAATCTGAAAGAAAAAGCCCATACAGTAACTTCTCCTTTTGCTGTGTCTGTTTGACGCCAAGGATATCAAACACAGATTAACGCAATATGTACTTAAAGGAATATGGAACGTTATTAAGTTAGACATTATCCACTAGAATGATTGGTGATGTTCATAGATACTTCATTAGCATATGCATACACTATCACAGTTCAGGAGTAATGTTTTTTTACTATTAGCTATAGCTAACGCCAGCCACCAAGTTGAAAGAATAAATGACTCCCCTTCGTATCTGTGGATGTATGACAAGGCAAACATCTTAAAGCCTTTCTCTAATTTACTCGTTGGTACTTTGGAGGAGGATTTACAAGGTCGATGTACATCGTTGATCGTAAGTTTGGGCAGGTCCTGTATACAGCATGTATAAATCGATGCCATTTTTCACACAGCAGCAAGGAACGAGTTGCACTTCCGTAAACACGGAAGCTGACATGCAAGGACCCCTTCCGCCACCCTAAGAATTTCACCCAGGAAATGGTGCTGCATTACCATTACTAGGAATAATTAACAAGCTCACAGGTTCGGTCAGCTGAAAGAGCCAGAGACGTGACTCAGTAATTTATGACACTTCAAAAGCTTAATAATTTATGACACTTCAAAAACAGTATTGATACACAATGGGCTCACTATATGGGGAGGCACCACTAATACACAGACCTACTAACCGACTAAAAGGGCACCAGCACACTGATGGGCAAAGAAAAGGGACTCACCCCAGGCAGGACCACCGTGAACAATCTCTCTCTCTCTCTGTCTCTCTCTCTCTCACACACACACACACACACACACACACACACAGGTTTGTAATTATGTAACTTTTTGGGGACCATCCATTAATTTCTATGGGGAAAATTCTAATCTGATCACCATTATCCGGCAAGCTTGTTCCAGCTTGGCAGACTATGAGGCTGTAGAGAAGTGACGGCACCCAAGGAGAGACGTGAAGCTCATCTGCTGGTGCTGCGGGAGGGAAGGGCACCATGTTCGCCACTGCCAAGAAGCTGACACTAAAGCCTCTGGCAGACAAGCAGAGGATGCTGGGAAAAAAGAGACACCCTCTGCCGCTCCTGCCTGCCCGCCAAAACCTCAGCGGCGCAGGCACCACAGCGAACTAAAGCTGCTCACCGCCATCGAGAGCTCCCCACTCATCAGTAAGGCATAGAGGCTGCGGCGAAACTCCAGCTGTAAGCATGACCGGCAGAGGCAGCGGGCGGAGGGGGCTGTGTTGGAGCGGGAAGAGGGGTGCCACAGTTGGGAGGCCCAGCTCGCTAATGAGCGTCGTGAGCTTGATGAGCAGCGGGAACGGGACCATCGGAGACCAGGTGCGACTGCAGGAGTCTGCGGAGCAAGAGCAGCAGGAGCTGGAGTGGCGGCGTGGTGAGCGGGAGCAGGAGCGCAACCATCAGCGGCTTGGAGGCCCAGCTGGCTGAGAAACACCGCAGGCTGCAAGACGTGGAGGTCGTGCTATGAGGCAGAGAATAGGCATGCTGTGCTCTGGAGGCCCAGCTAGGCCAGGAGCCCGGCAAGCTGGCGGCACGACCAGAGCGGGAGCTGCTGTGCAGGGCCGACCGACCCTGCGATCAGGAGGCCCCGCGGCAGGACAAGCTCATCTCAAAACACCAGGGCCCTCCTAAGTGGGGTAAGAAGAAGGGCCGGGCCAGGAGGGGGCTAAGCCGGCAGAAGTCTCCGGCAGCCCCTTGTGCTGGGTGTCCCCAGAGATGGGAGCCTAGCTGTGGGTGTCACTGGGTGTGGACCCCCTGGAAGCTGTACTAAGCGCCCCTTTAAATCGTGGAAGAAGGGCCGACGCTGGTGGGGGATTTGACATGCCAGCACCGGACAGCAGCTAGCTATGCCGACATTTGGGGAGCTACCTGCCCTGTCACTGGAGGCGACACACCGTCGGCTGCCAGCAGACCCCTTGGATTCACATCAGAACTGAGATGCAGACTGAGGGTGGTGGTTGCTGGGACAGTCGACCTCTGAGGAGGGGGCAGTGTAGCACCGGTTGTCCCAGCATGCCCTGCGTACAGTCGCAAATAGCCCTTGAGGTTTTGTTGTTGCTAACGCACATTCCATGGTCACAAAGACAGCTAACACGTGACCCAGGCTAGTTGTGCGGCATACCCAAGCAAAGACTTTCTTCGATCTTTCGGCAAGCTTCAAAAATATCTGTTTCAGTTTTCACAATCAATTTGCAAATATCCACAACTGCGAATGTCAGGGGGTTATTGTATTTCCACACAACTGGCATGACAGCTATGATGCACATGCATTGCTAAGCAACTAAGCTATCATGTGACACTCACTTCTGTTTACAGTATGTTGCACTAAGGCAATGCACTTCCTCTGATAGTAAATTAGATCATTTTTCTTACTTATCCACCCCCCAGATATCAAATACAACATTTTTAGCCCAGTATCGGAGCAATAGCAATACAGGGTATTGGGTCGGTGCCTTAATGAGGAAGGCTGGGTAGGTGCTAGGAGAGGAGCTGGACACCATAGAGGATGCTGTCCAGACTGCATTCGATCATGGATGATGCGACTTACTTGTGTCACAGAGCCATAGACACAGACTGATCAACAATAAAATCACCACAGAACACCTCAGGAAATCAACCCTTCTGACTACCATCAGGTTGTACAATTCATGATTCACTCAGGACTTGTGTAATAAAATGTGCAATAATACTTTTTTAAGATCGTTATCTGCCTCTATATATATATATATATATATAATCTCCTTGTACCGTATTTACCATATCCATCCATTCATCCAGCTATTCATCAACTTTATCATACTTATTTTAATATACGGGTTTATTGTGTGTGGTACTTCGCATTGTGTGTTTCGTTTTCTTGTGTGGTTGTGTAATGTTCCTCTGGGGTAATAAAAGGTTCCTGGTTCTGATTATATTTCTTCTTCTGCTCTCTAGCACCCTCTGGTGGTTTCTGCCATGCCATGCTGAGGTTATGACAGACAAAGTATGACTCTTTCCCATATCCAACAATATGTCGTGAAGATGTTGGTGGTGGTGTGTACCTAAGCATGAAGCAGCAATGTCTTCCTTGCAGGAAGTACAGGTAGAAGACTCAAAACAACACTTACCTATCAGTAAGACTGAACTAGTCAAAAATCCCTTCAGTGGTAAGGCTCTGATGACATTCACCATCATTTGTTAAAAACTCTTGATGTTGTTGGGCTGTCATGTCTGACACGTCAACATTGTGTGGGGGTTGGGGACAACGCGTTCCAGTCTAAATTTGTGAACAAAACAGACTACTCAGAGATTTTAATACAAATGCATTCATTTTTACTGCATCCTGTCTGCACTGGTCAGCAAGTGAAGCCCAAAATTGAATGGCATGCTGCTAATCAACTAACGGACACTTTCTACTTCTTAACCATTGTGAGAGAAGAAAATAAAATGTGTTGTTGTCCTGCCCCGATCGTCCGCTCCTCTCTTGTGCCACGCCGCCTCATCAGCCCCGTGTGGAATCCCCGTGTTAACCAGCTGTTTTGAGTTGTCCTGATTAGTTTCATGTATTTAAGTCCGAGTTTCAGTCTGTTTCCCCGGTCCGGTCATTGTGTGTGCGTATTGTCGCGGTGTTTATATGCTCCTGCACCTTCTATTAAACCCGTGTTCCCGCCTCCTGGCTCTCTGCGCCTTTTTTGCGCTCCGTGTACCTCCGTGCCGTGCCAGTTGTACCGTTTAGTGCCAGTTCTTTATCGGAAGTTCAGTGTTTTAGGAAGTGGTTCTTGTGTTAGTAAGTTTAGATTGGATTCATTTTTGGCGTTTATTCGATTTATCCAATTTAATCCTTCATCTTGACATTAGCTCCATTTTGTGCTGGAAATATAATTTTAGGGAAGGCCAGGAAGTGGTCTTGTTATTGTGTTGCTTGGGTTTTGTGACCCAGAGCAGGTGATGATTAGCTGCCTATAGGTGCACTGGGAGCTTGAAGTTGTTAGAGTGACTATCCTCTAGGGTTGGAGGAGGTGGGATGCCTCACACTTTTGGATGCGAGTACTTTGATATCTCAGGAAATGCCTCTGCGAGGGTTCGGGTCACAGGGGTAGCAGCCAGCTTCAGGAGAGATACCCAGACCTAACTCTACCATTGACTCCATTAGGTATGAACAGCATAGTATATGGAAGGATTACTAAAGGAATAAAGACAGACCAGTGTGTCCTTGTGTGTACTGTGTAAATATACTTAATTTGAAAAGTTTTGATGTTACAGTGCCACCTGTCAGCAAAGTCAGTGCACACGTCTTTCATTAAATGAAGCTGAAGTTTATTTCAAAATTTTCCATACTTTTATTTCCATACTATGCTTTGCATTTGTGGAATGAGTTAGGCCATGCTGTAGACCCTGTATCGTTGAAGCAGGACCGTGGAGTTCCGAAGGTGGGAGGGGTTGTAATTTTCATGTATGCTGAGGTTTTAAGTTTGAGGTATGTTCAACTCCAACGAACTGAAGGCTATTGCTGCTGGGAAAAAAATGTAACGGGGAAGAGCTGGTGCCAGAAAGACCATCCTGGGCAGAGCAAAAGTTTTAAGCCAATGAAAGCAGCTCACACAAGTTTATCTAAATGTAACAAGATCAGAGGAAAAACCATGACATTGGTTGGCACTCCAGGAATTCATAATCTTCCGTTCTTCAGTGAATGTGACGATGTGTATCGCACATTTCTCATTGTGGTGAAGGTCGAAAAAATCAATTCAGTGTAAGAACATGAACAGAATTTGATACTTGTTTGGAGAAGAGACCTTCAAGTGTCCATAGAGATCAGCTTCATAAACATTCAAGCATTTGTCTGTAAAAATGAACTGAGAAAATTTGTGAAACAGTGTGGAAACTGTTTTCATGGTATTGATAACTGAAATGGCAATGGACAGGACACGCATAGGAGAAACACAGCATGAGTGCAATTTTTAATAGAGATGATAGAGAAGATTGTGGAACTGCTACGCTAAGGATTTGCTTCAAGGGGTATATCAGCACATTCAAGAAAATGAAAAAGCCGCGTTAAGATTATTCCTATTAGGGATGGAAATAGCAGCATTGTGGGGACCTTTTGCTGGAGTTTTGTATGCGTGCATTGTTTATGGCCGCGGCAGCAGGAGTGACAAAACAACGGCAAAGATTAGCTGCACTGTGGCTATGATGAGTGTAGGAGGCGCTACTGGAGATGTAATGGCAAAGGAGGGAGATTCTGTTTAGGGGGTTATGGAGAAAGCAGTTGTGTTGTTTGAATCTGCAGCAGAAGGTGACATTGTTGTATTTATTTTGATACATAAAGGAATGTGATCTGTGCAATTCATCTTATATCCTATAGAGAGTATCTCTGCAAACAGAGAACTGTTGAAGAGAATGACAGTAGTTGCTACACGAATGAGATGCTTTAAGCTGCAGAACAAGACATACAATCTACAATTAAACTAGTCACATAAAAAAAACAGTTGGAGAAGCATCAGTAGAAGAGACGTACATTACTTAAGAAGCTTTATTGTAGATTTACAACATTTTTACCATTAGGGTCTGTTTTTCTAATTAGAGCAGGTAGGGTGGTGTCCTTGAACCAGAAATTAAAAAATGATACTGTAAGAATGTAAAAAGGACAGTAGGGGGCGCCATTATATGTGTAATATTATCCCTGCTTGTACAGAAAATGGTGTCAATGAGCCTTAACATCATTAATGAAATATGAAAAGTTTTCAAAGCAGTAAGCGTTTTAGTAGCTTATTGTTTGAACACATGTATAAATGTCTCGGATAGACTTAAGTGTTTTACTTTACCTGCTGATGCAAAACACAGATATGAAAAGTCAGCCTGGCTTTAAGTATATATTTAATCATAACTATAGAGCATGCATTTAACCTACACTGCAATCCATCCTTATTTGATCTGCTTTTTCTAGTGTTTCCAATGCTCTACTATAAAATAAAAAAGACAACTATTGAAATGTGACTACTGAAATTTCATTTACAATAAATCCTTCACTGAAGATGTGAGACTAGACATAACCTGATGTATCAGGCATTTCTCATTGTGATAAAGGTAGGAAAAAATCACAGTACAAGAACAATGTTTAGCACAATGTTTAAAACATCTTTCATGTCCATGCAATCATAGCGATTTTGCCATTTTTCATACCATACTGTTTTGTGCAAAATAAGGGCGAGACTCATGGTTCGCTGAAACAAATCTTTATTGTCCTCTAATTGAGTGAAGCTAATGTGGCTCCTGTAGTGTTAGCTAAATAATCCATGTGACTTTTCAGTAATGATCCAAGTGGAAATAGCAGGGAACATTACCAGAACATGTAACATATGTATGTTCATAGTTTCATGCTGTATTTACATGTTAATGAAGTTATATATTTCATAGATAATAGCCATATTATTGAATACAGTCAAAGTAAAAAGTATGTGAACCCTTATCTACTTTTCTGCATGAATTGGTCATAAAAAAGTGATCTGATCTTCATCTATGTCACAGGTACTGATACAGTATACACGATGAGTTTAAGGCAATAATAAACAAAAAATTCTACTCTTTCATGTCTTTACTATACAAATGCATTCAACGTTCAAAGTGGTAGCGGAAAAAGTAAGTGAACCTTTGACCTTTGACCCTCCCTTGGCGGCAATGACCTCAACCAGGCACTTCCTGTAACTGCAGGTCAGACCTGCACATCGTGCAGGGGGAATTTTAGCCCATTCTTCCCTGCAAAACGGCCATAACTCTTCCATATTCTTTGCTTGTCTTCTGTGTATGGCATCTCCATGTCATTCCACAGCATCTCAATAGGACTGAGATCAGGACTCTGACTGGGCCACTGTAAAGGTGGATTTTGTACTTCTGAAGCCATTGTGCTGTGGATTTGCTGTGATGTTTGGGATCATTGTCGTGTTCCATCACCCAGCATCTTCTGAGCTTCAGTTGACACCTTCACATTATCCTGGATAATTTGTTGATAAACTCGGGAATTCATTTTCCCCTCAATGATGGCAAGCTGTCCAGGTCCTGACACAGCAAAGCAGGCCCAAATCATGATGTTC
>JAABNX020000017.1:14019001-14036932 GCA_015163995.2 Mormyrus lacerda | reverse complement strand
GATGGATGGATGGATGGATGGATGGATGGATGAACATTTTAACAAAGTTTCTGTCAATGCTAACATGATAATATTACTACCTGAAATCCTTTTTATGTAATTTCTCCCAAATGTAAACATTAATGTACCCCCAATGGTACAAAAATGTTCCCCACAGTTCATTTCCATACATTAAAATTAGACAAAAAAGTACATTTACCTACAGCTAAGGGTACAATTGGTAGACTCCTGAGGGTACAGCCCCAGTGACAAATAATTGTACCCTCAAAAGGTACAAATTGGAACTCTCTTCTGACAATGTAGTCAACATAACATGCACTCTCTAATAATCACCAGTTCTGTGAGACACTTGTGAGCAATGCCTTGGGTATTTGTGGGCACAACATGCATCATATTTTTCAATCGTGCCATACTTCTTCGATCAAACATCTAGTCATCCAAATGAATTCATGTAGACGAAGGTCTCTGCCAAACCAGCAATGTAAATGTGAATTATGAACGCTCATCACCTGTGTCGTCGAGGTGAGTCTGGAATCGCTGAAAGCGAATAGCGCAAAGCAAAAACACAACATGGAGCTGTCGGGTGCGAATACAGGTTTATTATATAACACTGTCATATAATAAAAGCGACTGACAGCAAAAAGTCAGACGTTGACCATTCAAGAGAATGAAAGACCGGGTCTGATTGGTTAGTGCCGGATCCTAGTTAGCCGCGGAGCGTCTGTGTACCAATTGGCTGTAGGGAATCTAATATGGATTAATCAGACAGACTAACAAACTGTACCAGAAAACAGGAATCATATCTTACAAAAGAAAGAACAAAGAAGGGGAAGCAGCACTTAATGCTGAATCTACCATCGTGGGATGCGCCGGTTTGATTACCACTCGTACTGTGATCTGTGTCGAAATGAGAGCCGCCGCTTGAACCTACCGAAGCACCTCCCCGGCCCACCATGAAGGCGGAGAGAGTGTTTAGCCCTTCGGCCACCTTTGCTTTCTCGTGAATGTACTCGACATTTCTGTAAAAATTCCGTACGAGAGTCGCTCGTGCGGAATACTGCTGGACTGAGGCGGCGCCCGGACGGATCCCGACGCCGAGGTGGATCCCAGAAGCCCAAGACAACAGTCGGTGTCCCTTAGGCGTCGCCAGGCAAGAGCGGTGCTTGCTTTCCGGCCTGGAAATTCCCTGGATCTGCAGATGAAGTGGCTTACGACACAAAAATCGCATATGGGGGTTTCTTCCATGTATTCTTAAAACCACAAAGAACCAGGCACTTTTCAGGCAGCGTAATCTACCACCGGTCCATCGATTGTACGGCAGGCTGACAATGACTTACTAATTCAGCCAGTACTTTATATCGAGCGCGCCGAGCTGGTGTGTTATGCGGCATCGCGGGTTAGTTTACAGTTTAAGCTCGCGGGAAGCCGCGCCTGTAACGCCGCAGAGAGCGTGAGCTTTAAGTCGGCGGGTCTTTGGGCTGTGGTTAATGTGCGCTTACACCTGCTAGTGCGGCCGCTGACATCCAGCACCGCACCTCGGCACGCTTCGTACCATCAAGAGGGTGCTTCACTCAACGACATAATATATTTTTTTTAATTACATTTAAAAAAATAAAGCGAAAGCAAAGTAGGGAGTACAAGGACAAAGCTGCTCGAATTCGGCCATGGCCGAAATCCTTACGGCGCTCGAGTAAGTGATTTAACAGCGTCACGTAATAATAGCATTAATTACGTTGAAGTGGCATCTCGATGTACAGTTTTCTTTCGTATCTGCGGATTATAAAGGGATAAAGGAAGATGTAGCTCGTGTGAGGCACCGAAGTCGCGGTGCTTGCGGGAAAACAAAAACCACAAGGAGCCGCAAACTAAACAGCAAGGTGTCTGATGGCGTTAGTGCGGAGCGCAGCGCGCATGTAGAGACAAAGGGCTGCGGCTGAAGCGGCGCTGTAGCCCGGCCGCGGCACCCGGACCCGGGCACCGGCGTGTTGGCGAAAGTGGAGGCTCGGCAAGCTGCGGCTCCGCGAGGACGTCTGGGGAAGCCGACCGGGCGCGTCCCTGTTCAGCTAAAAGAACATTTAAAATCCTCGCTGGGACATTATACCTGCCGTACTTCTACAGGGCCAGTGTTGTAGAGTAGGAAATGCAGAATCTGAATAAAATGCCATTTCCGAGCTTCGGCTTTGTGGACAAGGAAATGTGTGGAAACCTGTTCCCAGTGATATCTTAGAAGTAGATCAATGGAGCGCTGCCTTGGTGCGTGAACATTTTGACTGGAAGTTTTATATATAATTACCAGCATTTCATACAGTTATTTATTTTACTTTGTCATTCTTTAACTATGGAGTAATTTAAACAAACGGGTTTTTATTGAGGCATTAATTACATTTATTTTCAGAATTGAAGCTAGGATATTCTTTTAAATGGTTTTTTTAAAAACTAATAGCTAAAGATTCTTGGACCTACAAATGAAAACACGAGAAACACCACAGTCTATTTCCTGGTTCGACATAAAGCGCTTCACACTCCAACGGAGTTAACGCGAATTCCCAGGACTTTATTAAGGGAGAAGCATTTATTAAAAGAAGAGCTCGTTAAGGACAAAGAGGTGGAGAAGTGTCAAAAGCGAGAGGATGAAAATTATGCCAGAGATCATCGGCAACTTCTGAGTCGAAGCTCAATTGGTGGATCAGATCCAGCTGATAAGACCTGCAACAAGCATTCATGAGTATCCGCCCCCCAGCCTCTACTCTGTACAGGTATGTTTAAGGGCACATGCCATTACAACAACTACAGTTTCATTCTGATGTCTTATTGTTCTATGTGCAATGTTTAAAACATCTATAACGCATTCCATACCTGTCTGTGACTTCACCTTTAAAATCTAGTCTACATTCTCTTGAAGTGAAGCTGACCTGTTTCAACAAACATATTATGTACATATTTTGTGTTACCTGAAGATACTGCTGGACCTGTTGTGAGTTTAGCATGTATGCTGCACTGGACAGTGGTTGGTAGTGGCGGCTTCGGCCTGGATTTGAAATTCCTAGTACTGAGTTATGCGATTCTCAGTCAAGATCTGAGTAAGGATATCGTGTTTTGTATCAAACATCTCAGGTACTGACGCTCCTTTGTATGACCCGCTTTTTTATTCATTGTATTCATTTATGTGTGTGTTCTGTATGCCTGTCACTCTGACTGCGCCTCCATGTTCATATGGGTTTTTTGCGGAAGCGGTAACTCCAAGTAATATGGACCACTAGTTTGGTCCAGATGTTTCTACTTTTGCAGTTCCTGTAAACACTTAGTTTCACTTTCAGGCCTGCTACATAGATTTTTCAGTCAAGGTTTATTTGTCACGTGCAGTCGAACTCTGATTGTTTGGAATAACATCCAGTTATTCTTCACTTTTCGTAACATGTTCACAGCTCAGCCTCTTGAGTGCTGCTATTTTTTTTTTAACAGAAATATAACATTTAACAGATTTAATTCCCTTCACTGCTGTATTAAATTTCATTAAGTGCTAAAAAGTTCTTAACCTTTGTTCTTTGCATCTTCACTTCGGTGTCAATCATGTGATTGTCAAAGAGTAATCGGCGTGTGCATTATGTGTCTTGAGAGAGCAGTGGATCCATTATAAATAGCTTGTAAAAGGCTTTCTATGAATGTTGTGCCTTTTTAATGAGATGTGTCCTGCTCTTTTCCTCTCTTGTTTCCCATCCACATCCTCTATGTGTCATGTGGCGATAGGCTGACCTCTAAGAAAGACACCCACTTTCCTCGTTGCAGGAGGTTTAGAATTTACTTGCTGTGGTTGATATAAATAAATTATATTTTTGTTGACTAAAATTGCAAATGCAAGTGAGCTAGGGTGTATTTTAAGCTGAGTAAATAAACTTCAGTGAGTGAGTGGGGGTCTGCTCTGCCATTAGTCAGTGCCTTTCCTGTTGCTGAATGATGATGCTGAAGTAGACCTTTGGTTCGGATCATATCATACTTTACTCTTTCTGCATCTACTAGTTAACCTTTAGACAGGTTACAAATTAAACAATGTTCCTATGGCAGGTTGGGGAGTTCCAGGTTTCTTCGCATGGTTTCGGGTTTTTTTTTTTTATTTCTGCTGAGTTTTTGAAACTGCTGTAGCTATAATTTGTATTAAGCCAAACTCCTGATTGTGATCTATCTTAAAAATGCAAGCTTCTATGTCCTTGAACAATTAAATCTGATATATGCGTTCTAGGGCTGAATGGTTTATTGATTCCAAATTGAAATCGTGATTTGCGACAACATGATTAGCAAATCGCAAAGGCTGCGATATAGGACATACATTATACAGCTGGGTTTAAAACTGTTGTGAGAATAATTTTCAAAAATTCATGCTGTGCTTCCTGTGTGATACTTCAACCCCTCCACTTGGGGGACTATCTCGGGGTCTTCTTCACGAGTGAGGATGGAGGATGGAACAGTAGATCGACAGGCGGATCGGTGCGGCATCAGCAGTGATATGGGTGCTGCATCGGTCTGTCATGGTGAAGAAAGAGCTGAGCCAAAAGGCAAAGCTCTCGATTTACCAGTCGATCTACGTTCCTACCCTCACCTATGGTCATTAGCTATGAGTAGTGACCAAAAGATGGAGATCGCGAATAGAAGTGGCCGAAATGAGTTTCCTCCGCAGGATGGCTGGGCACTCCCTTTAGAGAGAGGTTGAGGAGCTCGGTCATTCAGGAGGGACTCAGAGTAGAGCCGCTGCTCCTCCACATCGAGAGGAGCCAGATGAGGTGGCTCGGACATCTGCTTAGGATGCTTCCTGGATGCCTCCCTGGTGAGGTGTTCCAGGCATGTCCCACTGGGGGGCAGGCCTCGGGGACGACCCAGGACACACTGGAGAGACTGTCCCCCGGTTGGCCTGGGAACGCCTCAGGAGTCCCCCAGAGGAGCTGGACGAAGTGGCCAGGGAGAGGGACGTCTGGGTTTCCCTGCTTGGACTGCTGCCCTTGTGACCTGACGTTGGAGAAGCGGAAGCAAATGGATGGAAGGATGATTTAAGTATTGATTTCCATAGATTAATCTTGTGAAATTAATCTTAAACCCACAACAGTAATAAAATAAAATCCTCTCTTTAACATAAATACTAAAAGAACAGATCGCTTTAATCGCTATTACAGTTTGGTATGGGCATGGTATTATTATTTAGAAAAGATAAGACAAATGAAAAAACATTATATGCCTCATTTTTTTATATATTTGTCAGAGCAACAATGCACATGAGTAATAATACAAAATTGCATTTTACTTCTCATTTCAAATAAAATGCAGGGTTTTTGCTAAGGTCAGCTGCTTGGAGTGAGGCTTTCTGCTTGAGATAAGTCTGCACATACATTTATGTATATGTAAAAGTTTTATTACCATGTAAATAGTTTGTAGGGTTTGCAAACTGCCTTAGTGTTTTTGATGTAGCTAATTCTAAATTCACAATGGAATCATTTAAATTTGCCATAAGATTTCTTGCGTACGAGTATGAAATCTGCAGCTTATTGATGGTTTGAACCCAGCCGATTGTCGTGGTCCTTGCAATGTGACCATTGCATTTCATAATATGTCTTGTTACCCAAACCCGAGAGAGTTGGCAACCCTGAACACGTGCGTTTTTTTTTTTCCCCTGAATTGATTTGTATAAAAATAACCTTATGCAGTTCTTAAAGTGGAAACTTCGACCAACATGAAATTAGCAATAAACTGTCTATTTGTTTGACATTTTATAAAATGCTTACTGCGTTTGAAATTTTTCCAGATTTCAGAACAGGCTCTCTGTTATGAACATTGTGGCTTTTTGGTTGAGAGTGTTAGATTCGCTGCTGCTATTAAGACTAATAACACATTAGCGCAAACAAAAGGGCTGCAAACACCAAAATAGTTCTTGCTTTTTTTATTGACGTGGGAAAAGGCTGTTCAGGTGTTGTTCAGGGCCAAGCTGTTTGCTGCATGATCACTATTGTTTTTCTTTTTGCTACAATTGTTTTCATTATTATTTTATTTAATTTAACACAGCACATATTTCAATTCTCATCCTTGCATTAGAATATAGACCAGTTAACATTATGACGATATATGATGTGGTAATGCTGCGTCATATGTTTTAAATTTACTACATTCTGAATATTGTTTGCTGATGCTTGACTTTATAAATAATTATATATCAAATCGTAATCAAGGTTCAAGGTTGCTTTATTGTCATTTCAACAATATACATGGTACAGTACACAGTGAAATGAAATAACGTTCCCCAGGACCATGGTGCTACATAAAAGGACTGGTACAGTACAAAAAAAAAAAAACAGATTGCACGTATGCCACATAGACAGGACAACTATGTAAAGTGCATGTGTGCAGACAAGTAAATAAGACAAGTGCAACAAGGACAACAGACAATACATAAATGAGCAGCAAATGAGTGCAAATTAGTTTTAGTGCAGCAGAAATAAATAAAATAAAACAATTTGTAGTGCAACAATAAAACGACAAGGTTGTGTGTGTGTGTATATCAGTCCAGTTCCTGAGTATATTGAAGCCTGATGGCTTGTGTATGTGTTTGTCTCTCAGGCTTGATGGCTGTGTGTGTGTGTGTCTCAGACCAGTCCCTGAGTGTTTAGTAGTCTGATGGCTTGAGGGAAGAAACTGTTGCAGAGTCTGGTGGTGAGGGCCCGGATGCTTCGGTACCTCTTACCAGATGGCAGGAGGGTGAAGAGTTTGTGTGAAGGGTGTGTGGGGTCGTCCACGATGCTGGTAGCTTTGCGGATGCAGCGTGTTAGATGAATGTCCGTTATGGAGGGAAGAGAGACGCGATGATCTTCTCAGCCGTTCTCACTATCCGTTGTAGGGTCTTGCGGTCTGTTACAGTGCAATTTCCAGTGCTCAGGATGCTCTCGATCGTCCCTCTGTAAAAGGTTGTGAGGATGGGTGGTGGGCTTTCCTCAGCTTCCGCTGAAAGTAGAGACGCTGTTGGGCTTTCTTGGCTATGGAGCTGGTGTTGAGGGACCAGGGGAGGTTCTCCGCCAGGTGAACACCAAGGAATTTGGTGCTCGATGTTCAGTGGTGAGTGGTCGCGCCGTGGTCTGTAGTCAACAATCATCTCTTTTGTTTTGTCCACATTTAGAGACAGATTGTTGACCTTGCACCAGTCCGTTAGCCATGTCTGTAATCGCAATATTTGTCAGTCTATGAATGAGTTCAACAGCAAGGAAGAGAATGAATTTTGGTGATCAGTGGTCATTGTTAACACACCACAGCACATAGTGCGCAACAACGAAATGTGTCCTCTGCATTTAACCCTGGTGGGAGATTCGAACCTGCAATCTTTCGATTACAAGTGCGCTTCCCTAACCATCAAGCCACCACTGCCCACTCATGATTTGATTATGTTTTCTTGGAGACCCATCCAAAATCAGCATTCATATACTTTAAAAAATAAACCTAAACCTGCACTAGACAATGTTGAAACGGAACCAGCCTTAAAATTGCAAAGCGTGTTTGGTTTTTTAAGACTGAATAAGAATATTTTACTGCAGCTTATTGATGGTTTGAAACCAGCCGATTGTTGCGGTCCTTGCAATGTGACCATTGCGTTCCATAATATGTCTTGACTATTAAGATCAGACATCGTCCAAGCCTAGTGGCGCAGTGTGTAGCCCTATTGCTGCACGCTGCTGCTTTGTATTTGTAGACTTGTGTGTTCGCCCTGTGTATGCATGGCTTTTCGGTGGATCCTCTGATTTCCATATACTGCCCAGAAACATTGAACAGTGAATTGGAGTGCCTAAATCGACGTATGTGTGACTGAGCGTGCACCCTGCAATGTGTGGTTGGTTCCTGCCTTGCGCCAATTGTAATTCATATATTGTATAAACAATTACTCAACGCATCATTAATTGGAAGATCACTCAATTATTAATATAATCAATAGTGACAGCCCTACTTTCCGAGCATTAGCTGGTGGACCGCAGCAAATTTTAGTAAGCATGCAAAATGAGTTTTATTCACGCTAAAGCTTTCCAGTAAGATGGAAATTTTAGTTATGATCCACTTCTGTCTTTCAGTTTCATGCCATTCATCATGTTTTCACAATTGTTTTGTTTTGAACAGTTGGGTAGTTTTCTGAAATGTCGTAGTTGAATTTCAGGGGTAGCGTCAAAAACTGTTAGAGTATTTTATAAACAATAACCGATGTTACATTCATGCTAATGGATACACCGGGGTGGCTAATCTTATCCACTAAGAGCCAGTGTCTATGCAGGTTTTTAGGATAACAAAAAATAAGTGGTTCAATGGCCTGAGCTTAAATGGGGCACGGTTTATGAAATCATAATCGGGAGGGGGGGCGTAATCCTTATTCTGATTGGTTGAGGGGTTATGTTCACATATGGTGGTTTATGGGTTGCGGCTATGGGAATTATGTCCATATATGGTATCATACATGCTTATGCAACGATTTTGCCGTTGAACTTTTTTTAATTATATTTTTTAAAATATATTTGTTTATTGATTTTCAAAGTATTTTCCCCACAGGGGGTAAAAGAGACAAAATAATCCCCCCTTTCCCATCCAGACATATCCCACCCACAAACAGGAAATAACAGTAGTATTACTAAAATAAATAATTTCCTAAATAAACAATAAATTTACAGTAATTTAACAGAGAGAAAATTCCCCTCACTGCACCTTTGAGTATTTATGATGCTTATGTTATGGATTATGAAGGGATTCTTGTAAGGAGTCATAGAAATTGGAATATGGCCTCCAAATCTCAATAAAGGTTTGAAGGGACCCTTTGAGTGTATATTTTATATTTTATTCTTTCTAACTGTAAAAAATACATAACATCTCTGATCCATTGAGAGAAGGATGGAGAAGTACATTGCTTCCATTTTAACGGAATTAAGCGTCTTGCAAGAAGAGTGGTGAATGCAGTGACTATAAAGTGACTATTAATTAACTATAAGTGAGCACGAAATTCTTCTGGCACTAAACCAAATAGACTGCAAACTGTGTCAGGATCAAGTTGTGTTCCAGACATATCTCCCAAAGCTTTAAAAATACCTAACCAAATGGTGGAAAGATTAGGGCACAGCCAAAACTTATGTATTACATTTGCTGGTTGGCCACGACATCAAAGGCATGATGCATCAACGTTGGGATAAATCCTTGCTAGATTAGCTTTTGTCAGGTGAGCCCCATGTATAACTTCCAGCCGTATTAGGCTATGTTTGGCAGATGAAGATGAAGTGTGCACTAAGTCTAAAATGGAATCTTGATCTTCTGACAAAGCTAGTCCAAGGTCAGAGCTCCAAGCCGTTTTCAAATTTTCAGTGGAATGAGGGTTGATGTTGTTAGTTTGTTTATAAATCTGTGATATCAGTCTTTTTCGGTCTGACTTTAGTTCAAAGGTATAATCATTATGTGATTTTGATGGGATTATTTGGAAAGGTGTTCAATGTCCCTTAACCAAAACTCCCTATCTGTAAGTAATGGAAAAAAATTGATAAATTTGTAGATGTTTGCATTCTTTTCTCAGTTGTCACACATGTCTCCTATGTACAGGTTGTGAATTGCTCTAATCCTTTTATCAAACCATACAGAGAATATAGAGTCCATGCAAGAAGGAATAAACATGTGATTTGACTTAATAGGAGAGAGCACAGAAGATCTTGTAACCCAAAATGTTTTGGAGCGGAGTCCATATTGTTATTGATTGATTTCAGTATAACATTTGGAGTTAAATTGTCGCTAAAAAGTCGTAACGCTGCACACACCACTGAACCTAAATTGTATTTGCATGATTTGAACTAGACAGAGTTGGGCGGACGTGCATCTGCCTCAGAATTTAACTGGAAACATTCACTTTTTTTGTAAATTTAACTTGTACCCTGAAATTTGTCCAAATTAAGTCAGATTTCTAAAATGCTGGGGAGTGATAGAAGTGGGTCAGAGACATACAAAAGTAGATCGTCTGCGTAGAAAGACTTTAAATTCTAGCCCGTTCCGATGACTACACCTAAAGGCTTTGCAAAGTCTAAGTGCTATTGCTAAAGGTTCGATGGCTAATGCAAACAAAATTAAAACGTAATAACATGTATTTACTAATGTTATTTTAAATGTATTTTTATTCTTTTACAGCAAAACGTAAGCATGTATGGTACCATATATGAACATAACCCCTTGACCAATCAGAATTTTGGATACACCCCACCCCCCCCCTTATGATGTCATAAACGGGGCCCCATTTAAACCCATTGTACCACTTAATAATTTTGATAACCTTTAGATCAACTGTTGATCCAAGTGTGAGGACTCTACAGCCAATCAGTCCCCTAATTAGCAATCTAAGTAAGGAATTGTAGTGAACCGGCACATGCAATGCTGCATAATGTTGTTTCGGTCAACAGCAGGCCTCGTATATGATGATGGTCCCATGAGATTATAATACTTGATAATAATGAAAACTACACTAATTTTCTGCTTTGTGTATTTACTGTACTGTACTTTTATTTTAGTGTACTCTTTTTACCTTCTACTAACTATGCATTTCTAAGAACATATCCAAGTTGGTATGGCTGTTCACAGTATGCAGAGATTCTGCCAAAATCCATCCATCCATTTTTGAAACTGCTGAATCCCAACTGAGGTCACGGGGGGACTGGAGCTTATCACGGGAACAATGTGCACAGGCGGGAACCAACCCTTGGCAGTTGGCAACATGCTGCAGGGCGTGCACACTCACACAATTACAGGGCCAATTTAGACTCGCCATTCAACCTATCCTGCACTCTTTTGGACCGTGGGAGGAAACTGGACCCTCTGGCAAACCCACGTGAACATGGGGAAAGCGTGCAAACTCCACACAGAAAGGACCCGGGAGCAAACCCAGGACCTACCTGCTGCGAGGCAGCAGCGCTAACCACTGAATCACCACGCCACCCCTAGATTCTGCAGAAATTAAAAATAAAATTAAATAACACTATTCGCATTTTAATTTTCCACTCGTATATGAGTAAGATAAGCATCAGTGAAAAATTAAGATAAAATTGTTTATTGTGGGCCCACCAACTGCAGCTGTGGGGGTCGAGTGCAGTGTAGATTGGGTGACACTTGAAGGCAGGGGCTCAAAAAGTCAGCTACCAAAACTGGTTCTTTGTTCATGGAATGTAACCTCTCTGTTGGGAAAGGAGCCTGAGTTGGTTCGGGGGTGAAGAGATACCGACTAGTAGTGCAGCACGATATATAATTTCACATCGTCATTGCGATGTACACACATGCAATAGTCACATTGCAAGATGCGCTATGTTAAGTAACGCAAATTAAATTAAGCGGCGTGGACAACGCTTTTGGTGTTCTTGCTAAACTAACACACTGTTCTTATTCTTTTGTCATATAATTTAGGCTAATTTTAAGGTTTTTGGATACAAGGCCAACACGCAGCTTTGCACAGGCAGCTAGCAGACATGTCAATCACAGAACGAACCACCAATCACAAACAATCTCGATCCCAGCACTAACCGTTTAACCCAGCACTATTTTGTCACTCATGTTAACTCCCATATGTGATAAGCTTCCTTAGTTTAATGCTCATGCGCTGTTTAGTACTGATTAAGTAATCACTGTGCATTTTAATATAATGGCAATCAGTCGCACTAGAGCTCTTTCCCATTTTAGATTGTGTATGTTTTTTTTTTTTTGCGGCATTGAAGCTGACCGCTAACGCTGCCACTCAGATTCGAAACACTGATGCTTATCTACAAAGCCAAAAATGGACCAGCACCTTCGTACCTAAAAGATCTTGTCTCGCCCTGCATTGCTCCACCCTCTCTCTGATCCTCCAACACTACTTGACTGGTTCCACAATCTCTCAAAGTGCAAGGAAGACATGCACCTAGGTTCTTCTCTATTTTGGCACCTTCTCCTAGATGTTCAAACAGCCGAGTCATTGGGTGTCTTCAGACAACGACGAAAAACACTTCGAGAAGTACGTGGTTTAACATTTCCCGGGTTTATGCTGCTGCTGTTATTTTAAATTACTTTTTTTTAGAGCGATAGTATTCTTGGCTGGGTTCTGCTGAACCTGTATCAGGATGTAATCACTCATGAGACGTCTAAGCACTTCTGTATGTCGCTCTGGCTAAGGGCATCTGCCGAATGCCGTAACAAAAACAATGGATGATTTGTGGTTCACTAGCTTGAGCTGTTTTGCGCACTTGTTACATCTTGGGATACACGACGGACTGCTATCGCAATATAGTGCAAGTGGCACTTGCCAGTGGGAGAAACATTGTGTGGCATTTGAAGCATTCAGCACTTGCATGTACGGTCTTGAAAGATATTCCCACTCTACTGCAAATGCCTAAAAAATGCTTTAAGTGTACAAACGAGGTTTGTAGTAGCCTAATTTAAAGATTTTTAGTATACATTTTTCATTTGTATGAACTAGTGTAAAATATTAATATGTATATATTATATATGAATATATTTAAATATTAAAGTAAAAAGAGCTCATGTGTTGGAATTTGTATTGGTATCGGCAGCTGTGGATCGGAACTGAAAAAAATGTGGATTGGCCCATTCCTAATGAATTGCCCTTTCAGTGCCATTATTTGTGCATTTTTAATTAATTCTTTAATGCTCCTTTTAGCTATCAGCTGCGACGTACTTTGACATATCACATATTTTGTTATTAACATTCTGCTAACCCATCAAGTAAATGAGACTGTGATCTTCACAGTGGCTGAGTTACTGTCACCCGAAAAGCCGTAAAACCTGTAATAGTCCTCATATGCATTGTGCTCATTGATTTAAGTATCAATTTCGAAAGATTAATCTTGTGAAATATTAATCCCACACTGGTAATAAAATGAAACCATTGCTTTTAACATAAATAGTAAAAGAACAGATAGCTTTAATTGCTATTACAGTTGGGCAGAGGTGGAGATTTCAGGTCCAGAAAGTACAAATCCAGACCAGGATTTTGTTTCAACCAACCAGTTGAGTACAGAAGTTACAGTCACTGAGTACTCAACTGGTTGGTTGAAACAAAATCCTGGTCTGGAATTGTACTTTCTGGACCTGAAATCTCCACCTCTGCTTCCTAGCACCCAATAATTAAGAACAAAATTTCCATAGTGTTCAGCATGTAATCCTAACAGAACTATCCTGTCATGCCCTGTCCTTCTTTCTTTGGGCTGATAGACGACACCACGCCTTCATAGATCACGCAGCAGAGATGCCGCATTGCCCGCCTGGTTGGTGATCATGGACTGTATGGAATTCCAGGTTCAGGCCCAACCAATCGAGCCCAGAACCGACGTGGAAGTCACTGAAATCCATACAAGAACCATCGCAACATTTAGGGGAGGATTTATGGTTTATGGGGTCCTGTTCAAAAAGTCACATGTCCCAAAGATTAAACAATGAGTGAGTAGAATCAGAAGACTGCAGCCAGCTAGATGGTTAGCTGAACGTGCTGCGTCAGCATGTTCTAAATAAATAATGTGTTTATTTGATATTTGGCTGTTTGGGGCCAGCAGGGGGGGGGTCCCAGACCTCGGGACACCACACAAATGTTAGTGATGGTAAACACTTCCCCTGACAACATGCTAACCCAAATGAAAATGGATTTATACATGTCCCTGTGTTTATGGTGGAATGCACATTTTTCCTTGGGTTTTTTTTTAGAAAATGTTTGTTGCTTATATTTCCCTGCCTGTCTTGTTAGCAAGCCATCTGGAGCGATCCACATCTCACGCTCCCTATAAAATATGGATACTGAATACCAAAACAAGCTTGGTTTTCCCTGAATTATTATGAAACGGTGCGGTACTTTGGCTACCGCCACAGCCCCACACCTCTGAGGTGGTGTGTTATAGACCTGTATTTCTTTAGTTTGTATGTGTTTGCCCCTGTTTGGGTGCCTTTCCATGCACATCTCCAGTAAATTTCGCCTCGGAATCACTCATAGCCCAACATTGTTTATGCTAAAATGTATTTTGTCTACTACAGTTATTAATCTGATCTATGTTTGTGGCTCCATGTGTGTAGAGGTTACATGGTGTGTCTGTGTGCCCTGCGAAGAGTTGGCGCCCCGTCTTGGGTTGTTCCCTGTCTTGCTCCCGTAGCCAGACCCCGCAATAGTGATTAGGACAAGCAAGAAAATGGATGGATGGATTTATTTAACTAAACGTAGATCTGTTTGTCAGCCTGCTATGAGGTCTATTTTCACATAATTTCTGACGCCATCTATCGGTAGACTCTTGAATTTGAAAACAAAGCCCCAGAAAACAATTCACTTCAACAATGTGCACCATTGGGATAATTTACCGACGTTAGCCGAATGTGAATATATGAGTACACAGAAGACGGGTGAACATTTGTCATTTGCCAGCCAAATCATTTTCTTCTGTCTTTTAAGATCTAATGGGCAGACACGCACGTTTGTGCCTTTATATACTCTGTGACTATAGGCCTATAATATATACACACACGCATATTCAGTTTGAAGACGATCTCTTGCGATTCAACCCACAACATCACCAGGACTCTGATCAAAACAAATCAAAGTCATGTGTCCAAAACGTACTTCGTGCTGTACGTTTTTAAAAAAAGTTTGTACAAATGTCGTACACTTTCTACCCGCAACAGATGCAATGCTACTTGCGGGTAGGTATGCTTTTAAATGATGCGATGCGGTTTATATACTATATTGGATCATTGTTTATATGTGAATTTAGCCATGGATTAATAGATCCGCCGTGGTCTGCTTTATCTACCCTAGAGACACGCCGTGTTCAGGCAAATACATAATCTCTGTGTGCTACTCATAAAATGCAATTCTGATCCCATCTGTCTCGTTTTAGTTTTTCCCACTCAGCTAAAAAATGGATTTGTATCGCATAAATTCATATGATGTGTCCCTCAAAAATGCGTTTAAGTGTTATATAGGCCTATTATATACTTATATAGCGGATATTTTTTTTCTAAGGAATGCAGGTTAATCCTGCCCGGTCTTGGGTTACAGAACAAGCATGCTTCCACTAACTTGAATCAGCAAGAAGGAAGAGTGACGACCGCCAGATCCACCTATCTTTGATTAATAATATAGGATGTGTTACAGTAGTGTGGGTTATTCGTTAATGTAATAAAGTCACTGATTTATGGAAAATTAAAATATCGCGAAAATGTGACCGAATGACGTGGACGTTTGGCTCCAATTAATACAATTTAATACAAACGGGATTACACTTAATCCGCACGCAATTTTTTACTTTACCTGAGAGCACCTGAATGTGTCTGAAACAAACTGCACAGCCGTATAATCACGCTAAACTGTCATTTTAATTTTACCATACATATCTGATTTAGGCTTATTTATAATAAAATGAACTGAAAAAACTCAAAGCATGTATTTTTCTGGATTAAATTGGGGGATGGGGATATGAAGGCGTGTATTTGTTTAATCTCCAAGAAACATGTTGTATTTTGTCTAAAATATATCCCAACACAATGCATTAACCATTTTTTTAACCTAAGAAACCTTAATTGCATTATGTAGCCTAGGAAATTTGGGGTATTTTCTCGCTAAGATGGTCAAAATAAGGTATCAAAAGCCATGAAGTGCCAGTCTCGGTATCCACGATACCATCCATGCAGCAACAGGACAGCAGTGCCACGCACGGAGGAGTCCCCGCGTGTCCCGCGGCTCCGCTCCGCCGCGCGAGCGTCCGGGATGTCGCGCTGCTGCCGAGCGGTCCACGTGGTTCGCGGCCGCAATATGTGAACCTTGGGCTCGTTCGGAAGGGGGTGGGGGATGATACCTCCTTATGTGCGAGCAATGCAGTTCACCGGCTTTCCTCCGGAGTCGGTCGCGAAGAGCGCAAGTCCAACTCAATTTTGCATCCTTGCGCGTGTGCTGGCAATAAAAGGAGGGCAAGGTTTTTTGTCCGATTATTTTGTACAAGAGGTCTATCAGATTCATGTTTGCAAGCAAGACATCGTATCATTGATGAGGTGGACGTAAACATCTGTCCCCGATTTTAACAACGCCGTGCCAATGAGTCTGAATTGTAAGTGTTATTAGATGATCCGTATGCTGATCTGTGTTATATGTTTGTGTCCGTGCTGTTTGAGCCCGCCGTCTGCTGCCAAACGCACGCTTTTATTAATCAGACCATGCCTTATGGCCAAGTACGAAGGCTCTTTTTATTTAATGTTTTATATGTGATTAAAAAAACGATCAACGCTACGGTCCCGACACGTATATATACAACAGAATAGTCCCGTTGCATTTTCGCAGTTGTAGTTGGATTAAAGATAAACCCACATTTCTCTAATGTCTGTAACGAGCGAGTTGCGCGTATTCTTATTAACCGGGCTGACGGGTGCTGTTTTCTCTCTTTAGGTGAAAGTTTGCCGACAGTTCCCCTGGAAGGTAGCTCGCCCGTCTCCTCGAGGAATTCCTAAGGAATAACACGTGTGGAAAACGGGAGACTCGGGATTCCGCCCGGAACGACGCGGTCCTCCACGATGAAGAGGCGCCAGAAACGTGTGCTGCAAATGGCATTTTTATCCACCGTAGCTCTGATTTTCCTGCCCAACGTTGGTCTTTGGTCCTTGTACAAGGAGAAGTACTTGATGAAGACCGGCGAGCAGGTACGCTGATCGCAAACCCCGTGAGAAAAGGGATTGCTTTCTAATAGTCTGGGTGATTTGATACGTGTGACACACTGTCAGACTTAAAGGGACAATCCAGGTAATGATGGATGGATTTATGGGTCCCTGCAGTCCACAGATCGCTGCCTGTCCGCTGGGCAAAGTTGTGTTGTGTTCTGGGTGACAGTAGGATAAATGTTTCCCCACCGTAACTCTATGGTATTCTGGGTATGAGGGAATATTCCCCACCGGGGGTCTATAATACTCCCGTATTTAATAAGTGTAATACCCATTCCTAGACTTGGGCCTATTATTCCTATTCTGAATAATTTTTATCAGACGTGATGCTTCAGGCTCTGTGAACAAACTGTTATTTTAGAGTTTGTGTATTTAAACACTAGTCAGCTTTCGGATATGACATTTCGGTTTTCGGTTAACATTTTAAAAACTGAGGGTCGCATTACATTGAGCGCACGTGTTGGCCATCGTCGTGTGCTTAATATTTTATAATGGAGCAATTTATAGAAAATGGATCGATAACGTTTCTGTACAATTTTTAAACGTACCTTGGGTTTGTTAATTCAATCTGGTAGTTTTTTTTTTTTTTTTTTTGCATTTGGTAGTTTAATTGTCCATCCTGTGGTTTTGACAGAAGTTGACGGGTCATTGTCCTCTCAGACCAAATCTGTTGATTTTCAGATGTGCATTTTAAATTTAAAATTTGACTCATGTTTGTTGACTGTTTTCTCTAGAAATCACATCTTAAGTCGTTTTTTAATCCAATGCGCTTGATTCATGACCAAAGAGAGTACTGGTTGCCCTGTTTGGATGTTAACCTGTATAAAGTCCATATCTTTTGACATTTGGCCATTTAATCATTAAGTCAAATGCTGCTATTGGATTGGGAAGAAACATGGAGAGCATATTGCCTTCTCTTACTAACTTTTCTTAGAATGATTTTTTTTCCTTTACCATATTCGAAGCGGAATTTCATCCGTCATTTGCCTTCTGTAACGGTGCTCCGGGTTCCCTGCATGTCACTGGATTACACTGTATTTCACTGTATTTCACTGCATTTCACTGTATGCTGCTGTGTTTCTCTTAGTTCATCTGTAGTACCGGTACATTTCGTCACCCTGCAGCTGCGAGCCGAGCACAGCGCAGGCTGCGTGGGTGTAGGGGGACTGGGAAGAGGACGAGGACAGAGGTGGGGATGGGGAGACGGGGGGGGGGGGGGGGGATGGG
>JAABNX020000017.1:13896599-13910317 GCA_015163995.2 Mormyrus lacerda | reverse complement strand
ATCCTGAGACACTTACATGCCTGACTTCATGGATCCCTGAAGTATCACTGGTCTATTGTGGTGTTAGGAAACACAAGGAACAGGATCCTGAGACACTTACATGCCTGACTTCATGGATCCCTGAAGTATCACTGGTCTATTGTGGTGTTAGGAAACACAAGCAACAGGATCCTGAGACACTTGCATGCCTGACTTCTAGTACTGTTATAAATTTCATCAGGCTTTTCACTTTTAAACCTGATCTCTATGAAGCATTGACTACATGATTCAGAAATACCATCAATTTCACATCCTGATGTCATAATATTCCCCCTAATGCTTATAAACCAGCTGTGTTCAGACTCCTAAGTACCGATACGCAAACTCCAGGCACTGCTTTTAATGGCGGGATTTGCGTAGGCAGCCATCACTGTTCGGGGGGGTAATTTCATCTTTTCACAGTTTACATCACAAGCTGGTTGTTCCAGACAGACTCACTGTTTTACAAGAAGCTGACAAATAAATCCATGAGCACAAAAAAGACCAAGCTTGGTTTCCTACTTGTGTTGTTTGATTTCCACCCTTCAATTCACCGACTTACCACTAATGACACGGATGTCAATTCCTGAATTAATTTTGTTTAGTGCAGAACTTCTCAATTAAGCAACAAGCTTTTTGGTACGTTAGATTCAAAACGCAAAATTGATGCAGGAGGACGATTAAAGTATAGGCCAATATTTCCGATCTGATGTGATAATTTATCCTCCCTTGGATATTGTGTCACATTACTCAATTAAAACTACTTGCAAATGAATTTGATTCTTGTAACCCATGCTGTTAAAACCCTTCCAGCTCTTGACTTTACTAGCAACATGGTGGTACAGTAAACCAAACAGTGAAATCAACAGGATATTTCAAAGCAGTCTATTTCAGAACAGAGACACACTTGTGTTCTTTAAGAGATTTTTGGTAAGCAAAACATTTCCCACATTTTTCACAGCTGAACGGTTTCTCTCCTGTGTGAATTCGCTGATGCTTCTTAAGACAGCTTGCTTGACTGAAACTCTTCTCGCACACAAGACACCTGAAGTCTTTTACTCCTGTGTGAACCACCTGGTGGGTTTTCAGGTAACCTTTCTGACTGAAACACTTCCCACAAGTGACACAGCTATACGGTTTATCTCCTGTGTGGATGCGCTGGTGGATTTTGACATGCGTGGCTCGACTGAAGCTCTTCCCACACGTCTCACAACTATAAGGTCTCTTCCCAGTATGGATCTGCTTGTGGGTTTTCAGACTATTAGCATGAATAAAGCATTCTCCACACTCATCACAGCAAAACGGCTTCTCACCTGTATGGACCCTAACGTGAGCTTTAAGGTTACTTTTCTGGGAAAAGCTTTTTCCACAGTGCGGGCAACTGAACGGTTTTTCTCCCGCATGTATACTTAAATGCGTCTCGAGGTTAGCTTTCTTTGTGAAGCTGGATCCGCACTGCGGGCAGGAGAAAGGCTTCTCCCCGCTGTGACTGATCTGATGTGATTTCAGACTACACACGTAGGAGAAACTTTTCCCACATATATCACAACTATACGGTTTCTCTCCGGTGTGAACAACTTGATGTTTCTTAAGAAGGCTTGGCTTACGATAACTCTTATCGCACAGTGTACAACCGAACGGTTTCTCCCCAGGCAGAAGTCTGTGTGGTAAATTAATATGGACTCTCTTTGTATCAAACCTGTCGTAGGACGAACCATGGATAGATTTCTTTTCACTGTGGATATTCCTCTCGTGTCTCTTTAAGTTACTTAGATAAGAGAAGCTCTCCCCACACTTATCACAGCTGTACGGTTTCTCTCCTGAGTGTATTTGCTGGTGTGTCTTGAGGCGGCTAAAACAATCGAAGCTCTTTCCACAGTGCGAACAGATGAACTGTTCGATCACCGATTCTATGATTTGGCCGTGTGCAGTGAAGCTGCCCCCGCTGAGGGAGGAATCGTCTTTCTCCTTCACAGCCAAATCGAGCTGTATGGAGCAGGTTTCCGTGTCCATATTCCCCCGACTTTTATCACATGCGGTCTCCATGGTACCCTCCTCCCTACAGTGCGAATGTTCCAAAACCGGAGTCGTTCCTGCATCCGAACAGGAGTCCACATTCCCTATAAGGACGGAAGGGGAAAAAAAATAATAAATTTCACGCTGTCCAAATAACACCCCGCCCTTTTTACCCACACTTTCAATTATGTGTTTGAAGAAACATGCACTTAAGCAAATTCACTGAAAAGACCATATATGCTGTATAATGTGTGTTTTTCCACCGAAATATCTCTAGAAAAATCAGTAAATGAATAAAATATTTTGCCATATTCTGGTGTCTGAATACCAATAAGCTGGAATGACACTCAGTGCAAAGAAGTCTTGTTCAAATCTGTTTTAATAACACAATTCAGAAAAAAGCTGAAAACATGGTAATTCATGGAGTTAACAATAGACGGGATTGAGTTTAGTGACGTCAGGGCAAGAACTGCAACTGATCACATTTAAATGACTCAGACGTCACTATAACACTGGTTAACACCAGCTACTGCACCAGAAGACGGTTCAACAACAGAAATTTGTAAAACTAAATGTAGAAATTAGACAGCTAAGAGAGAGACAGAGCTGGAATATTTTGTTGGAACAGGGCCAGAACAGTTTGGCGTTCCCTTGTAACTTAAATCTCACAAGAGACATGACTGGCATTATGTTGCATTGCCACAATGGTGCATGGAGCGGTATGATAAATGCATGAATGCATTAATAATATATCTATGCTGCAGCATATGAAGAGTTTGATATTAGGGACCACAAGTTAATAATTCAAACAAAAATGTCTATTTATTGGGAGACAAATGAATGAATGAATGAATTAAATATCGGGGGGACACGTCCTACCCACTTCCTACACCCACTTCCTACACCCCTGTATCTGTGTATTTTAGACAGGACCCTTTACTGCTGGACCGGTAGGTTTGTGTGGCACATCAGCGAGCGAGTGCGCAGCTTATAAAGGCCTCAAGGCAGGATTGTGAAGGTACCTGAAAACATTTATGAAGGGATGCAAAGGTTTAGTGAAGGAATGAAAACCATTCAGAAACAGTTAATATTTTCAAACCCTGCGTCTTCAGGGGCTCTGTAAGCAAGTTACCCCAATAAAAGAAAAAAATTACCTGACAGAATTTGGGTGACGTTTTGTTATAAGAAAAGTTTGCAAGTTCAGTATTGATGTTAGAGATTTTATACCCCAAACAGCCTTAAACCTGAATATAATACTGTACTTCGCTGTTTAGAGCAGCCATTATGTTCGGGGTATAATCGTTTAACTGCATTCTTGTTAGTCCTTTCCCCACTTACTCTCCTCTCCGTCCTGAAGATCACTGGTCCACAGCTCCTCTTCCAGTCTCTCCTCCTTAATCAGTAGTATTTCCGGTCTGTCATCCTCTATGTCTATAGCCTCCTAGGAAAAAAAGTGACACTCTCAAACATGAATGATCTACTCATGATTTTTCAGACACGCTGCATCCCCTTCACAGCATTCACTAGATCTAGGTGTTACCGACTAGCTCATGACACAATATGAAGCACACAGTACAAGCATCAGTCATGATTCAATACATCACAATGTTACCACTGTAATCTAATGGTCAACACCCCAATACTGAAATTATGGAAATGCTAAAATCTAAAAACAGGCCATTTTTATTAGCAGGCATTAAGACCCTTTAACTACCATGGATGAGTCAGTACCTTGAATAAAGTTGTTGCAAACTTGAATTCCTAGTTGCATAAACTATGTATTTCATTGTGCACACAAAGTGCACATTTGTTTTTAAAACAGGAAATGTGGGAGAAAAAAAACAACAATAAAACATTTCATTGGTGCTTTAACATTTCAGAAGTAGACGCTTCACTGTATTTACATGAGCAAATGTTGGGAAAAAAGTGAAAAAAGAAAAATTTGACATGCTGCCATCTACCAGTGTTAAACAGTACTGCAATAAATTAGTGAATCGATGCAATGATTCAAAACATCAATAACATATAGCAGTATTGATACAGCTCTAGTCTCCACATGGGTGAATAACAATAACAACAAGTACATCAGGAGGCTGTGTGGTCAGACCTCCTCACTGGCGCCATCGCAGTGCAGCGAATCATCTTCTAGTTTCACAGTGATGGTCTCTCCATCCCTCCACAGCCTGGGGTGCTTTCCCATGTCACACACTCCCTGTTCTGCTGAAAAACAACAGCATCCACATCTAAACATGCAATTTTGCTGCAGTTTATACTGGACCAGTAAAGGAATGTGAATACTCACACGCTAGCTCCTTACACTACACGCCAAAAGGAAGAAGCCTGACTGAAGACTAACATCCAGGCACCACAGACAGTATAAGCATTACAATTCATATTAAGCAAACACACATTACACAGGCTGAGGTCATATCCAATTCAAATATTTCATACGAGGAGAATTAATGATAGGCTGCGAGCAGAACAGCCAACTGCCAAACATTCATACACGTCTACATCGCACTCCGATGAGAGACACCCAGTGGCCATACAGAAAACAGCATTACCTAAGTTGCTAAGCTCCTTGTAGGAAAAAAAAAGTATGAAAGAACTTAATTCTCTCTTACCCTTTTCAGTTTCTCTTAATTCAAGTCCGACTTGAATCCCTACTGATCGGCTCTCTGATGCACCTGTTGGATTCCCTGCTCGTCCCCCGCCTGTCCTCGGTTCACTTTCCATCCGCCGTAATTTCTTCTTAAGATCGTCATTCTCTTTCTGGCTCCGGGACATTTCCAAACGCAACACAGCGAATCCGTCGTCAGCAAGCTTGCTAATTTCCGCCACCGCCGCTTTGGCCAATATCGCCATTATAGAGGCTAACTGTGTCTGAAAATGAGAAGTATTTAAAGGTTAGATGTTACTGATGTTATTGTCGAATGTCAGAATCCCTCTGAAATTAATCACCAGGCGTGTCTATCATGGAAAAATCTACTTTAACATGTTCTTGGACTTTTCTTGTAAAACTTACCATAGTATGCTACATAAAATCTCCTGGTCAAAAACAAAAACAAAACATTTCACAAATGCTTGATTGGGTGCAGATTTTAAAAAAAGTTTTTTTATCAGCCAAAGAGATAAAAAAAAATGGGGACCAAAAATGGAAAAATTAAAATCATATTGAAAATGGGGCAGATAGAAATTCTACTTTTTGAGCACAGGGGGAGGTGTGAATACTCGCCTAAAAAGACGCCCATGCACTGTTCACCGCCAACAAAACTTCTAACATTTCAGAAGGACCACAGCAGTAATGTGTAGGACTGGAATCAGTGATCACGAAGCCATCCTTCCATCTTTCAACAACTTATTCTGGTCAGGATCACAGGGGTCTCCCCAAAAGCAGCAAAGGCTGGCTTTCAGTCTGGATGGGATGTCAGTGCTTTGGACACACGTAAGCACAAACAGTCAGGAGCTACAGCCGATTTAGAGGCACCACCTAACCTAACTGCATGTGTTTGGAGTGCGGGAGGAAACCCAAGACACGCGGGAATAACATACATGCAAATTCCACACGAACAGAATGGGCATGGTGAGGTCAGAGACACCAACCCTATGAGCTTGAGGAAACAGCACCACCTACTGCATAAAACCGTACGGGCAAAATTATGATGTCAAAGATGCAGATTATAAGTAACAGTCTTTGGGCTGAAATGACATTTCCAAAAGCAATGTAACTAGTCTATGGGGTGTCCCCAACTGAGGAGGAGATGTTGTTATTCATTACTTATTTGGCAAATCACTTATTATTAAACAGGCAGCGCACTGACTGAGCATTTTGCAAGCTTGACTGAACATTTTGCAGTTTATTTGCTTGACCAAGTAAAAACTGATTTATTTCCAGAATGTTTCATCGGTCTTGCAACTACTGACAACGCAAACTGGAATAGACAGCCTGAGGTCGGATCTGAACCCACATTCGGCTCCGCCTGCCCTTTAGGCATTAAGTCACTATTGTGTTCTATATGCAATTAAGGACACTGATTAAAATAGATGTGAAAAAAGCATCCATAGAGAGGTATTGGCCCATTCACGCCAGTGTCAGGAAAAGACCACTGCCACCAGGTCAGGCGTCTGCTGAGGGGTACATTGTTGTTAAAAC
This sequence comes from Mormyrus lacerda, assembly GCA_015163995.2. Lineage (NCBI taxonomy): Eukaryota > Metazoa > Chordata > Actinopteri > Osteoglossiformes > Mormyridae > Mormyrus > Mormyrus lacerda. The sequence goes on along the minus strand of JAABNX020000017.1, from coordinate 13,904,130 downwards.
TATAGTAAATATTGCGCCCCCGCCGTAATAAACCCACCGTCCTTTGTTCATTGAGAAACTGCAAATTCCTCTTCATTGCTTCGTCGCCCTCGTTTTTCCACATATCCAAACGCAATACAGCAGGGCTGTGCTCAAGTTTACTAAATTCGCCTATCGCTGATCTAACCAGCATATCCATGATGGAGGCTAATTGTGTCTTAAAACTAAGAATCGACATTGTCCCCAGATTCCAGCCACGACCGTCTTTAAAGTACACGCCAGACAGGTAAACTCTGGGTTATTTCAAACAATTACTGTCCCAGAGAATTTGCAAAGCATCACCTTTTAGGTATTTATTAATCTAAAATAAAGCCGTAATGTGAGCGGCACTGTGGTAAAAGAGCCATAATAAGGATTAGGTAAGGTTCTGCTTCCGGTGATAACGGGAGTCTTTATTTTTCAAAATAAAAACCCATTCCATGCTATTCAGAAAGCATGTTTTAAAAAGTCTATGGTCCATAATCAGACGTAACTGCCTTTCATAAAATTAATATTTTTAATGTTTTTTATTGTAATTAGGTTTATTAATTGCAAATGATACAATATTGCCATTGGAGAAAATGTTAATCGCATTAAGCAATCATATTAAAGATACGATGCAGGAATATTATTGTGGAATTTAAGGCACATTTAAGGCCTACATTGTGCGTAAGAACTATACAAGAATAACTACGTATTATACGAATAATTTATGAGTATCTTTCAAATTGCATACTACATGTTTTTTTTTTTAGTTTCAAATGTTTATTTTGTATTTTGTTCTGTTACAATTGCATAAGGTCACTGAAAGGCAAATGATCCAAAACATAATGGATAATGTAAATTATATGTAATAATGTAAGTGAAATATATATTGTAGAGAACATATTCAATGTTATTTAAAACCGTAACACACGTATAACTAAATCCAATTCTACCGTTGCTTTTAATATGAAGCAACATCAACAGGAAGTTATCTTGGAATAGGATTTGTACTATGACAATAGAAATCATATAGATGCTAGAAGGGAACACTCACTTTGGATTTGGATAAGAGATATGAGACGCACTAAAACTTTTATCTTCCTTAAGGAAATTTTTGAAGACTTCACACCTGCAGGGTTCATGGGATAGATTCCCACCTCCGCTCTTTCCCCATAAGCTTAGGCAAGTCGGCGTCTCTGATTCACCTGCATTGTGTGATTCTATGTGCCCGGTGACGGACTGGCATCCTGCCTGGTGTTCCTCATGCAGCCTGTTGCCCTCTGCTGCCTGTGTTGCACAACATCTACAATGTGCTCAAGACGCAGGAAAATAGATTGCAAGGTGCTGTACGGTATTACATATGAATGTAATTTTATTCTAAATGTTATCATGCTTATTTATAATTAAACTATTTTCTAAATATACGGTTTATTACCCACATTAACCGATTCATGGCGTGGTGATAGCACTGTTTTGCTCCTAACAAACTAGATCGCATCACTGGTTTTGGAAGGAATTACACTTAGTAATGTCCTGTATAACGGTATCTGAAAAATCACATTACCTGTATACCGTAACAATTTATTATTTTTAATTGTTCAATTAGTTTAAGGCCAATGAAAATGTTCCTAAATTAAGCAAATGCCCGCTTGTTTACCACAACCGTCGTATTGGATGTAAATGACTTATATACATTAACGCAATCAGGATGCAGGAGTTTGCGGGTCGTGACACATCTGGATCGGCAATTCTGGCTGTTCTACTTTTCGTGCGATTTCTATGCGTCACTGTGAAGTCCCCGGAAATAGAGTAATTTTGCTTTACGCTTATTCTCCAGATAACATTAGTCCAAAACGAAACTCAATATTGTTTCGACAGAGACAGTATAAAATTTGGCTTTTGAAATGTCAGACTTTACTAGCACATTTTACACACAATTATCGTCTATAATGGAAACGTTAACGAAAGCAGCTTTGGCGGATATTGTTAAACTTGTTGATGATGGCGCTGCCGTGTTGCGCTTGGAAATATCTCAGACTCAGAAGATGAACACGACACTTCAAAGGAAGCTGGAGTTGATGGAGAGCGAGCTGAGGAAGGGCCGAGGGCGCGGAAGGAGCTGCGGCGGCCGGCGCTCGTCTGGGGTTCAGGTTGGCCATGAATCGGGAGGGACGGACGAAGGTAGCAAGCCAGTGCGATTCAATGAGGGCGATCTATGATTTTAATTGTTTTAGTTTTAAATCTAAGATCGACGTTATGCATGGCACACAGGATAAGACAGCGGTATCTAGGGTCGGTAATGCACAGTGCAATTAAGTGACATGGGGGATGACCACCTAATCCATGTCGAGGGGGGGGGGCACTATACGCTAGAACAGGGGTTTTAACCCAATTCGATTCAAAGGACCTGGATTTCACTTAAACACCGAGTTCTTGCTGCGTGCTGATTGGTTAGTCTCCCATAATCACGCATGTGTCACTAATTAATGTTGATGTGAAATAGCTAGATGAGTCTTTCAGTTAAGGAACCACAATTTAGCCAAGCAAGTATCCTCTCAGTTTGTAAAACCTGAAGTATGTCATAGTGTCCCCCCTGACATGGAATAGGTTGTCAGCCTACAGATTCTCTGCCCGAAGGTGGGTCTATATCTCCTGGCCAGCTGAGTGATCTTATTGCCCTTGAACTGGCTGACAGTGCTCCGTGATTCTCACTTGTACGTGGCTTTGTCTATATCGCGTTTCAGGTGAAGCGGGGGACTGATAAAAATATAACAGTAAGCTGACATAAGGTCTTTTAGTGAGGGCCGTAATCATCCGACCGCGATGCGGGTTCCTTGGCTAGTTTACCGCTTCAGTAAATGGTCTGTAAACTAAATGTAAAGGTGGAGAGCAAAAACAATGCAGGTCTATTTAATAAATAAAAACCGAAACACCCTTTAAATGTCCTCTAGTACATTTGAAAGTAGGACTGTCATTTTACGGTGCTTGTCACCTGCGTTCTTTACACGGCGGTTTTTCATGCAGTATTAATCACTGCTGTATGGCACAGGTATTGGCATTGCATGAAATGCACATGTTGGCTTTTAACTCATGATTCAACTAAGTCTGGATGTCGAATGCTGTTTCTTCCAGTGGAGAGAGAGCTTGGAAGTGAGTGGAGTCTCCAACTATGGAGAGAAAAAGAGGAATCGCCCGTTCCAGAGTCGTCAGGCCTCGGACAGTACAAGGTCAGCTTCTGTTCAGTCCTGTGAATTTAAATCCTGTGTTTTTGTGCATAGCTAGTTATGTTAATGAGTCAAAACGGCATTAAAAACTGTTTATTTGTCATGTTTTATGCATTTAGGCATTTTTGCCTCTGGGTACTTGGCATGTACTCAGAGTTATCCCCTCAGTGATCTCTTATAGGCGGTGGATGCTGACAAGGATGGATATGAGATGATTGTCATGGAGGAGAATCAAGTGCGGACCGCATGGGACAGCGTCCCAGCGGCGGGGCTGGGTATGAGAGGAGACACTAGGTGGATCCAGCCATCGGAAATGTCCGGTAGGTTCTGCAGTGAAGTCCTACGAAAATCAGCTGGACTGTTATAGTCTGCAGAGTCATTTTAGGCGTGCATACCTCTGTACTTTTCTAATGTTTATTTGAAGTTTTACTGTCGCATGTATTTGGAAAAAATTCTAGTACCACCGTTGTGGGGGGGGGGGGATAGGAATAATAATAGAAGTTTGTAAGGATATGGTAACAAATATAATTATGAATGGAAAATCCACGGAAAGGCAATTCCAGTTGTAGTAGTATTACTATAATGAGTAAAAACTGGCAATGTTTTCCGATATAGCAGTCAGAATAAATACATTTATACCCTTGCTGCGAGTGCTATTGATGTGTGGTGTTTTTATTAGGAGGAGAGAGCAGGGCAGTGCCTGAGCGCTGTGTGAGATGGCATAAAGCACAGCCTCGGCGGGGTCCGGCTGAGCTGCTCCGCTCAGAACATCAAGACGAGGAAGCCAGTGGACGGGGGTTTCAGGAGGCGGCCATTGGCGTCAAAGACGGTACAGGCATCGAGGGGAATCGGGCGGGAGCGCTCCTGGTGAAGGAAGAGAGCCATGCTGAGGAGGTGCGCGCCGCCGTACCGCCGGATGGGCAGCAGTGCCTGAAGGTCAAAGAAGAAAGTAGGTGGATCCAGCCGTTGGAGATGTGCGGTATGTCGACCCATCGTTAGGTGTCCTGTGACTGACCGCTCAGTACAGCAGTGTTTCCCAATCCGGTCCACAGGGCTGGGGGGGGCAAAATGTGGACCGACTGTGGGTTCCTGGGACCGGATTGGGAAACACTGCGGTAGAGGGGGCCTGGAGGCTCTGCCAGGCATCGCATTGCACAAGGCGGTGTCCGTCTCTAAAAATTCAGCTGCATCCGTACCAGAAGTACAATACATTCAAACACTTGATTAATATATTTTCCTCAGCTACATGCTAGTCCAGTGGGACATCGTTTAAATATCCATTCGGGAAACGCTTATCGGAGAAATAAATGGTAAATGGACTGCATTTATATAGCGCTTTTCTACTTCTACAAGTACTCAAAGCGCTTTACAATTCATACCTCACATTCACCCATTCACACACCGGTGGCAGAGGCTGCCATGCAAGGCGCCAACCTGCTCACCGGGAGCAGTTAGGGGTTCAGTGTCTTGCTCAAGGACACTTTGATGGGGTCAGGAGGAATCTGGGCTCGAACCTGCAACCTTCTGGTTGCCGAACAATAGCACTACCTCCTGCACCACCATTATTAGTATTATACCGAGTAGCGGAATAAATTGTCGGCCCCCAAGGCGATTCGATTTGATTCTGATTATTTAGGGAACAATTCGACGCATCAGGAATCTTTAACCTCTACCACTATTCGATTAATCGATCGTTCGATTGCTTTGATAACTTGAACTGAAACCTTTTTTAACTTCACTGAAAAAAATCACAAGCGTGACTATGTGAATTTGTTTCATCGCGATACATTTATGCACCTTTATACCCCTAAAACTAAGTGAATTATATGTCTGTGCTTTGTTTTATTATAGCTGTATATTATGTATGTCAAAACAACCATGTCTCCTTTTTGAAGAGTTGCACAGAGGCTAATATATCTGTGTTTATGTTTGTTTTAAATGAATGACACTACAAATTCTGTAACGGCTACTGCCGTTTTGTCGTGTCCTCATGTCTACATGTGTTCCCCAAAGACACTGTGGACCCAGGCGCCAACAGCATGAAGAAACCAGCCTTTGAAGACCAGCACTGTGAGATGGAGCATAAAACAGAGACCTCTAATAATCCAAGCGTGCAGTTAGACAGTCAGCAAATGGGGGAAGCCAACTATCAGGTGAAGATCTTGCAGGGAAGAGAGGATTTGGCCCAGAATCCGCTTATCCGGCAGCATCACACCTTAGCGGAGTTCCCGGGATCATATGAGGACACGGTGTTTGACTCGCACCTTCCAGACACTGACGGATATACGCTGTCTGACAAGAATCTGCGGGATAATAATCACGGTGACGTCGGCTGGGTGGCGAGCACGAGGGAGTTTGTCTGTGTGCAGTGCGGTATGAGTTTCACACATAAGCGTGGTCTCTACCAGCACGAGCGAACTCACACTGGAGAAAGACCCTTTAAATGTCCCCAGTGCTGCAAGAGTTTCTCTCATCGCAATAATCTTTACCGGCACCAGCGCATCCACACGGGAGAGAGGCCGTACGCTTGCGGCACGTGCGGCAAGACTTTTTCGCAGCCAAACAATCTTAAGAGGCATCAGGCAGTTCACACTGGAGAGAAGCCGTTCCACTGCTTCTATTGTGGGAAAAAATTTGCTCTTCTCTTTTACCTAAAAATACATTCCAAAATTCACGAAAAAGCGAGCGCGTAAAACTCAAAGCAGGCGATTCTGTCAAAAACTGTGACGTGTTGCATATTTAACAAAATAAACTAGCATCCTTTGCCTTTTCTTTGTATTTGTATTTTTTTGTTGGCACGCATGAAGGGCAGCACTGTTACAACACGGCACCAGGGTTTTAAACATAATCAGGCTAATTGGCATCTCTAAATTGCCCATATTGTGTCTAGTTCTGCCCCATTCTGTACTCTTTAATGCCATGGTTCTAACCCTTTTTTGCATCGTGACCCGTTTTTACCATGCCAGCTCAGTCGCGACTCTGTCAAGTATACGTTTATTCACAATAGCGTTTAAATTAGCACTATGATCAAGGTCGCAGTGCACTCTGCAATTTACGACAATCAGTCCCTATTGCGTATATCTGATTGGATGTGCCAGTGGATTTTAAACTAAGCATCTTTGGTTTGGTTTCTTGGATTGGTTGAGTGTTCACTAGTTTTGCGCTAAGCATCTTCAGAGCCGAGACCAGGTCATATAGGTTCATTCTAAGATTGGGGCTGGGAAATCTGATCGTGGATCAGCATAGGGGCTTGCTCAGTTCAAAGCTCAGGCTTTCAGAATTTGGGTTGAGAATCTCCGCTATAATGACTGGCATCGTGTCCAGGATGTAGCCCAGCTTAGAACCTTATGTTGCGTGGAACGGGCATCGGTTCCCTGTGACCCTGCCCAACATTAACGGGTAGAAGGATGATGGAAGTGAAAACATTCACAAGTCGATATGTTCTGTACGTCTTTGTCGTTATATTTCAAGGTTATTGAACTTAATATGTCTCGAAAAACAACAAAACGCAGTTCTGTTTATGCATCATTTGACTTGCATTCTCAATGCACCACGGTTAACTTATTTTCCTTTTGCTGATGATGAAAGAGATTTCCCCACGGGGACAATAAAGGGTTCAATTATTCAATTATTATTATTATTATTATGAAAGAGATGTTTTCATAGCGCCGTCTCATAAAAAGACATATTCAGGTCTATGACGTGTGTCACGTAGCTCTGCCACTAATGCTGATCTCAGTGTTTCAAAGCTCTCCGGCAGTCATGGTTCATAACTCGGCACGTGCTGTAATCGCCAAACGAGCTGTTTCTCAGCGGTGCTTAGATGGAGGGTGGCAAGATGGTTTTGCTTTGCAAAGGTGAAAATAGGAAAATGCAAAACCATGCTGTGTTCAGGTGGTGCTTCTGCTTCTTGGTCAATATGGAATATTACTGTATTAAATATTGTGTTTTTTAATATAAAAACTTCTGTCCATCTACTTTCTAGTGATTTAGCCACTACGGCTACAGCATATCAGCGGAGAACTAGGTTTGGAACACTTTGGATGGGATCGTGATTACAGTGATTACATGCTCACACATTACACGTAGGCAGAGATACCAATTAGCTAAATTACTGGCATCCTGTAACCCAGCCTTATAACCTGTCCTGCCTGGGGTAGGCTTCAGCCCCCCCACAACTCTGACTAAGATTGGATGGATAATTGGATGGATGGTTGGATGGATGGATGGATGGATGGAATTGGCCAAATGTCTAGTCTTTTTACTATAGGTGGAAATCAATGCAACACTGGAAGAGCACCCAA
>JAABNX020000017.1:13802979-13819994 GCA_015163995.2 Mormyrus lacerda | reverse complement strand
GGTGTGTGTGTGTGTGTGTGTGTGTGGGGTGGGGGTGTGTGTGTGTGTGTGTGGGGTGGGTGGGGGGGGGGGTGTGACCCACCGACCCAGAAAGAGCACATCTGACCACTAAGTGCACACTGTTCTGGATTTACATAGGGAACCGTTCGTTTCTGGACCTCTACACACACATACATGACCCCACAGCTAAATAAAACGTACTGTTTAAATTAGAGGGGCTCAGTACGAGGCATGACTCATTAACATAACGAATGAAGCCACTCAGCGGCTCCAAGTGGCTCCACTCTGACTAATTACGCTCCGTTATTCTTTGGGTGATTTCGTGCTCGGCTGGGAGACCCCGGAGGGGGGGGGCAGGGGAGCGGGTCACCCACATCTCACTTGCTTATCCACCTGACCCCTCGCAAGGCGCCCTCTGCATCCCGGTTCTCGTTTCCAAGGTTGCCTTGATTCTTGGGAAGCTTTGAGCATGACAACTCATTACAGACAAGCTGAAGAAGGTAAGCGGGTCGAAAGCGCAGACCATGGGGCCCCGAGGGCCCCTTCCGGCCCTAGCACACAACACATAGGCCCCGAGACACATGCCAGACATGCGAAAACATATGCTGAACAGAACACCGGCTCCGTTCCTAAGCCCCCAAATTAGGCGGCATGCCACGTTTCCTCCATTAAAGGATCTGTGGCGATTACGTCCCAGCTCCCGCGCAAAGCCCAGGCTTAAAAGCGCAGGCGGGCGACGGGCGCCGACACCAACGGGCGCCGACACACACACTCCCAGGAACCCAGGTGAGACTCGTCGGATCCCCAGCCAGCAGGCAGCCATCAGAACCGCTAAACCTGAACCCCGCAAGTTACTCCAACCTCCGAAACCAAGCCCACAGGGATTCCGGCGCCTTATCATGGGTGGGGCAGGTACTCATGTCCCGGTTGAGCGGAACGTGAGCAGACCAAACCATCAGAGCACGGCAGAAGCTGCTGAATTTCACATCTGGATGGCGATTCATCAGCAGGCAGGAGTTTTTGCACAATGGGGGATGGGGGGCGACAGACCCCTACTCCTGCCTGCATTCTCCACTCCTCCCGCATTCCGGGAGATGGGAGGCGCATGACGAGGCCCCATTAACCTCCACCCGAGTCCTGACACAACACACCCGAGTCTCCCCTGGCCACAGCATAGAGAACCACAGCGCTCAAAGGTCATTAGGACACAGGCGCCTCCCGCTCCGCCCTCACGCTCCTGCGGGATTGGCCCCAGTAATCGAACATGGAAACCACGTGTTCAAGGGTTTCACGATTTGCCAAACCAGCCCAGGGCGAATCACAACACAGAGCTCTCTCAGGTTACACCGCTCTCCCGGCTCTGATGTTCACCATCTGACGTTCGTTTCTACTGTTTGCGTTTCATTACGCATTATGCATAAAAAATTTAACTTTCCATGTGTCATGATCTAATCTTATCCCCGTTCTCACAACAATGGAAGTGTTTAATCCCACAGGACATCACTAAAGTATTCACCATAGTTCCTGAATGGAATAGGCTGTTCTCCCATAACCGTCCCGATCCTCCACGTTCTGGCTTCCCACTGGATCGCTTCAGTCTAACCAGTCACACCTGTACTACCCCATAATTTCCTCTTTGTGGTCTCCATTCACAACAAAGTCGTAAATACAGTAGGGGGTGGGGCCTACAACCTGTCAATCAAACTCAAAGTATATTTCACAGTTCCAGGTCACACAGCTTCCTGTCCTCTCTGCCCCCCCTCCACCATAAAGTCCCACATGCACAGATACCTCCAGCCCTAACCCCGAATAACCTGCTCGCCCAGCGGCTATTGCCTGGACCGGCAGCCCGGACACCAAATCACGCAGCTCGTCACCCTGCTCACCCCCCAACCGCCGCGCTGAACGCAGCCAGGGTCAGCTGCCCTGGAAGTCCATCGTTAACCTAAAGTGACGCTAATGAATTTATCACATGGCAGATTCCTGCCTCGTATTCCTGATTCATGACTTATGCTTCATCCCCATCAGAGTCGTTGCTTTTCCTTTATGCGCGACTGTCGGATTCCACAAGCCACCCACCCTCCTCTAACTCCTCATGCTCCTGCAGTCAGAGGGAAGTTGACCCCTCACCTGCTGATAAATGGGATTGTTTTGTGCTCCGGGTAAAAAAAATTAAAAAATAAAATAATAAAAATCCACTACACCCACAGAGAAGCCCCCCCCCACCTCCACGGCTTCAAACAGGACAGTTTGACCTGGTACACACAACGCCTCAGCGGCACAAAGACAGAGAGGAAGAGGGGGCAAGAGAGGAAGAGAATGGCAGGATAGAGCTGGGGACCCGAGGCAAGAGCTTTGGGGGTGGGAGGGGGGTGAGCAGGAAGGAAACCGACTTTACTGTATGAGATTCATTTGCAGATAAGAGGAAAGCTGGTGGGGAGGTTCTTTAAGTGGAGGAAACGCTCCTGTAGGTTGAGCGCGGGGCCGCCTTTCCCAGCCCCCCCCCCGACTCCCTAGGCAGCGTCTATATAAATGTTACATCCCTAATCATGGCTGGCGTCTGAAATCTCTCAGCGGGTCCTGATAGTCATTACTTAACAATGCCCCGATCTCCAAATGAACTGAGGATGAAAGTAGTACTCGCTGAGGTCCAATGAGCCGGGCACGGGCACGGGCACGGGCACGGGCACAGCACGGGGGGAGGGGGGCAGCTTCATTTCAGCTGGAAGAAGTTGCGGTGCGGTTGCCCAAGGCAGGTGGGGTCCGCAGGTGCGGTCACACTGGTGACACGTGCCATCAGACAGACGGCCATGCCGCCTTCGCGGTGCGAACCCATGGGGGACACGAAGAGCGCCGGCGCGCATAATCCGCTCCCCGCGGGACAGGGTCACACTGATAAAGGGTGCATCTGTTTCTCATTTTTAATCAGCAATTTAAACGCCCCCTCCCTCCCTCCCACCTACACACACACACACACACACACCTACACCCTTCACTCACTCGTTTGGGTGCCAAACACTACAGCAAACAGCAGGCCACTATGGTCCCCACAATGTGGTACGACCTGCTACTTTCTAGCGTGTGTGTGTGTGTGTGTGTGTGTGTGTGTGTGTGTGGTGTGGGGGGGGGTTTCACAATGAGCCATTGTAACCTTCACGCAGGGGCCTGCTGAGGATGGGGGTGATGACACAAATGCTGGAGATCTACTGGTCAGCGGGACAATGGATGTGGAGTCGAATTACAGCGAGTGGCTCAGCAGACGGAGGCAGACGAAAGCAGGGGGAGGACAGGCAGTTACGATAGGGGGGGCACAGGCAGTTACGATGGGGGGGGGCACAGGCAGGATTGGAAAGGCAGGGAAAGGCGGAGAGACGCAGGGAAGATGGATGGGAGGACGCAGGCGAAGGGAGACTGCAAATGCGACGGCTTAACCTTCACGCCAGAGACTGTGACGGTGTAGGGGGGCGGGGGGGGAGTGGTGTAAAAACAATAAGACATATGGAAACATGACTATAGAACGAAAGTATGTCAGCTATTTTCTGTCAAAAAAGTTGCTCTTTATATTGACTTTGTTCTGTATAAGCTTAGATCTGGACTAGCTGTTTGCACAGAATGTAAACAAGTGAAATGCATATAGATTCCTGATAGACATATGGGTGTGTGCAGACAAGCATAGATTTTTATTCAACAACTGTCCAACTAAGTTTTTGCGTTGCAGGGTTTGATTTTGTTGAAATTCAGCATGTGAAATACATGCACTTCTTTGCCATTGCAGCTACATGGCTTAGCTAGTGTCCTGCCGCGATCGTCCGCTCCTCAACCCAGTGTGGAATCTCCGTGTTCATCAGCTGTTTTGAGTTGTCCTGGTTAGCTTCGTGTATTTAAGTCCGCGTTTCAGTATGTTTCCTCAGTCCGGTCATTGTATTGTCGTTGCGTAGTGTTGTAAGCCTGCGCTCTTGCTTGCTCCCATTAAAACCCATACGTTTGCCCCGGATCCTGGCTCTGCGCTCCCGTGACATACAGCTTGTTAGAAAGGGTACTTTTTCATTGTATTCTTCCTGAGCTTTCCAATGAGCCATGTGATAGTAAAGAAGTGACAACTCAGACGAAAACTTTTTTGCTAACCAGAGTGTAGAAAAGGTGCTATATTATTATTATTTTTTTTAATTAAAATATTGTGTGTATATATGTGTAAATATATGTGTAATTCACATGCCAAATTTGACAAAATTAAAAATGATTATGCAAAGGCCATTTGTTGAATTAACTGGGATACAAAACTAAACTTGATAAACAAAGGATAAACAAAAATCTGTGCAAACCAGGAATACAAATTTAAGATTAATTTTACCACAATTTATATTAGCTATTAACATTGCTGTCAATTCTGTCAATTACATTTCATGCATATTATAGCGAGCATAATTCAGAGATTATTTCATTTTACACTTTTAATTGTAAAAATATTGTGGTATTGTTTTGACAGGAGATAGACCCTGCATTTCTGATAATCACTTGTTTGCACCCCAGCACTAAAAGCTATAATTGAGCACACTGCCACCTAGTGGTTAAGTAGTTACTTATATATATGCAGCCAGTTTATGTGACGAATATATGCATTTGGCAGCGAAACAACTGAACGACATAATTATTGCTATTTGCACTGCGTATTAAGAAGCTTACTTGTTGACATTCATGTCAAGGATGCTTTTAACTGGCATGCTCTTTGGCCCAGGGGAGGAGCGGAAAATTCCCCTCTCCTTTGTGGTTGATACGTCTTTTGGCCTTCTGGGGAGGTACGGATCTGCAGAGTGCAAAGGATATGCACCAAAAGTGCCAGCTTTCATGCCTGCCATCTAAAATAAGACAAAAATGGTGGAGAGTAGAGTTGAGTTTTTTAAGATGAACCGCAGGTATATCGCTCTTACAGCTAACGCCACTGTACACGATCGCGCTCACCTTTTTGCTTGGTGAGCTTGGCTTGAATGGAACCGTAAAGTCCTTCTTTATATCCGTTGTTTTTACAGGGGGTAACGGTACATCAAGCTTATAAGGATTTCTCTCGAAATACTCTTTTGGATGAAGATTTAAGCGGAAGACTCCCCCTTTCATCAGGGCTCTGTTTACTACCATTTCTTTCTAGAAAAAAAGAGCATTTTCCAGGAATAAGCAACGATCAAGGTAGAGATAGCATCAGAACATGAAGGTCTGTTAATATTTCTGGGCAGATATTCAGTACTTACCTTTAACATTTCCCTCGGCCTGTCATACGGGTCTGCAGAGTGGGATTCAAATCTGGAGAGAGTTACATTTGGATATCTAAAAAAAAAAAAAAATCCGTTTTCCAAAATGTGCCAATAACAAACGTATTAAGATAAAAGCAAAAAGTGCACTTTTATTATAGATATTAAACTCACTATTTCACACATACCCATATCCACTTCCCTTTTTTGCTGGGTTTGTTAAAATATTCCTCCCGGGTGATTTGTAGGGCTTTTTGGGAATTTGCAGTGCACTCACGGCTGTGAAGGGTCCACTCAGTGTCCCGTAGTAACTGCCAACCCCCGAACTAAAACACAAGGAGTCTCTTATGTGCAAATAATGTAGTTCTGTATTACAAAAAGTAAAACTTAATTCAATATAACTTTAATAAAACTTAATAATAACTTTAATAAAATTATGCATTTTTAATACAGTACTGTGCAAAGGTCTTAGGTAGCCAAAGAAGATTATTATGTAATGCACACCGTGTCGGGTTATTACATAATGCGGAATTAAAACATAATGTGTTGTTATATTCCTCCATGCTGCCTGGGATAGGCCCCAGGGCCCCCCGTGACCCTGACCAAGGTAAATGATTGGAGGATGGATGTTACTGGTGTGGTGATGGGCATATCCTTCCATTTGCAGTAAGCTGCGGTTCAAACTTGCCATAAAATATTTAAAATGTTTTATGATTCGATATATAATCATTACCAACGCTGCCATTACATTTTGCTTCTAAGACAAACTGAATTCAATACTTGTAAGATTCAAACATGTCTTATCTGATACTATGCTATTAAAAACGTAGGTGCCCAGTTCCTTTTAAATTGCTTTATATTGCTTTATAACACACATCTGTTACATGATGGGAGCCTTTTCCCTGTGAGCAAGGAAGCAAAAGCTTTTCAATATGTACCAGCCGGTAATCGCATTAACTGGAGATACGTGAAAAAACTGGCCCAAGTGCATCAGATTCAACTTGTCATCTCTCTGTCTGGAAATGTAACATTTTTTTCCAAGAAAAAATCTATTTTTTCCAACTTACATACTTACATTACTTAATTTTTCAAAGAAACATACTGAAATTATTCATTGTCAGTTAAATTATTGTTTTTCGGTGTTTGAAAAACACTGCCCCTCATTTTTCACATAGAAGCCTGCAAAAAACACTAAACATGAAAATATAGCTTGAAAAATGGTTTTCAGGAGGATTGCTATGAAGTCTCATAATCAATAGTGAAAAACCTCTATGACGTCAAAGTGAGGTCCCCACGTATCAGGTACGAGGGCTACCCTAATAGACATATCTCTCAAAAACCACTAAAAATAATGACTTGAACTTCTTGCGTCTTTATTTGGTATCAAAAATTCTGACTTATTAAGCCTGGGCCAGTTTTCAGTTGTTACCTACCGGTACCTTATTTAAACGGAAAAGAGCAGAATATGATCTTACAGTCTCTTTTCTCCACTGCTGGGCAGAAAAGCCTTTCCTAAATTGCGCTTTGCCTGTTGCATCCTGTACTGTCTGCGGAGCTTCAGCGGATCACTGAAGGCCTCCCCCTCGAAAATTCTCCCAAACTGACTGTCAAAGTAGCCAACTTGAAGTCCGCACTTTTTCTTTGGTACCCCAGCCAGCATTTGTTTATTCCTTTGGGCAGACTCGTTGAAAGGTCCTTTAAAAACAAAGCTGATTAATTAATGCGAGCACCAACATAGAATAAAGCCATGTCGTATTGCTGCATTTGTCCGAACGTGGATGGTTATATTACTTTAAGTGTCTTTAATATACAGCTGAACTTACTGTATCTAACAGGGACGTATTTGTCCCCGATGCTTATGTAGCTCATCTCTTTAAAGAGGCCAACTCTCTCCATGTCAGACTTCCCCTCCTGAGTCATGTTTGGAAATAGACCAGCTGATAATATTCTGTGGGAACAACAACAGCAGCTACAAACACGATGTAAATTTAATCTTTTACAGTTTAATTTCTTGTAACCATGCAATTTATAAACCTTTTTAGGTACCTAAAAAAGACCAACAATTTATGCAAATCGTCATTTTTAAAATATTAAGAAAATATACTATCGAAATATTTTGAATACACTTTGATGGGTTTTTTCCCTGTAGCCTACATCAATGTCTAAAAAATTTTAAAAATAAATATTTCATTTAGCGATGTGCCTGGCCCTGTTGTTAAGTAGTATAAATAGCAAATTACATTTCGGATTATACTTACCTAATCTTGTATTAATTTCTTAGCTGCTGGAACATGCACACGCATTTAAGTTCCTTTAAACTATGTGTACAGCTTGTTACCTTGGAGTCCGAAGGGATCCTTACTGTTCTGTTGGCGAAAGTGGCAGGGCACATCATTTAGGCACGCTTTTATTACGTATATTTCTCTGCATTTTTAGTGACATTTCTGAAAACGGTAATCATTTTTTTTTTGATAAGGTATATTATTAACATTAATGGTTGTGGTATTCTCAGAGATGGTAACTTTATAACTAGCGCTACGGCTGCATGCCGGAGAATGTAGTCTTTTGGGTGGCGGGCTTTTGAGCGTTAAGAAGGTTTCGAGAAACTGGATCCAGGTAAATTGGAAATCGAGATAACCTAGCATTAAATAATACTTCATCTTATGTTAATAAATTTATAACCTTAACACCTAGCTAACTGTACACCTTCTGTTGTAACCACGGCGTATCAGATCTAGAGACATTTAAGCATTATTTCAAAATGACGTTTCCTGGAATTCATCGGCTTCAGTAATCACTCTATTTCCATCGGTGCTCTATGAAAAATTACACCCATTACCCACCACACCATTTCAGTGAGGTTGATCTTTGTACTTCAGCTTCTTTGGTTTCTTTTCTTTTTTTGCTATTCAGATATACACTGTATGGACAAAAGTAGTGGGACACCTGGGCATTGCAAATACAGGAACTTTTATTACATCCCATTCTAAATCCATAGGCATCGGTATGGAGTTGGTCCTTCATTTGCAGCTATAACAGTGCCGCTCTCCTGGGAAGGTTTTCCACAAGATTTTGCAGCGTGTCCAAAGGGGAGGTCTGTACAGGTCAGTCAAGTTCTTCCACATCAAACTCATACAACCATGTCTTTATGGACCTTGCTGGCAGTCATGCTATGAGTCTGGTGTGGAAGAACTTGACTGGCTCATGCAGAACCCTTGACCTCAGCCCCATCAAACACCTTTGGGAACTAGAATGGAGACTGTGAGCCAGGCCTTCACGTCCAACATCAGTGTCTGACCTCACAAATCAGTGTCTGGTACATAGCTGAACATGGGGGACCGACTTTATATTGATGCCTAAGCCCTGAATCACAAAGTAGGATTTTTTACATGGCTGGATAATTTGTCAGATTTAACTTAGTCTGGGCTAAATGTAAGCCAATGAAGAGAAAGTGTATTTAAACTGGGGTACCTTAAATCCGGCAAGTTAGCCTGCTAAGCAAGAAACTCTGCTTCCTGATACAGGCCCTAGATCCTTTGGTTGCAAAACAAGCCCAAAACATCACCCATCCACCTCTTGACTGTTGGTATGAGGTGTTGTGTTATGTTTGTTTCAGAAACCTTGTGATTTGTTCAGATACATTTTCTAGATCTCCAGCCCAGTTGTTCCTTTTCAGCTTCAGTCGGAGTGTGAGCATAAGTAGTTCATGATCCGTTTCACAAGCTTCTCTAGGTCACCTCTTGCTATTTAAATTAAGCTCTTCAATCACTGGGCATTGAGAGTGTGGTCTGTCGGATTTCTGAGAGCCTCATTTGGTGACGGCAATATGTAAAAGACACTGCTTTGTATGGGCAATGAAGAGAGGGTTGGGTGAGGAGATGATTAAATACACAATAAAATTTGCAGACTTGGGGGGGGGGGGGTTCCTCAGCAATACAGTTAGCCAGCCATGGGGGGTGGGATTATGCGGTCCAGAGTCAATTCAGGTGTGCTTTTAGTCCGGAAGTCTGCCAGACTGATCTACAGTAGATCCAGCCTTTATGATGCAAAGATTTAGAAACACTAGGTTTATTTACACATTTCACATACGCTTTTCAATACAGCAAGTAAAATAAAAATATTTTCAACACACATTTGTCAAAAGACTTGAATACACCTTTCCCATTTTTGTGTAGTGTGCTTTTACAGATCACTGTTCCTGTTTGGTGTGCAAAATTCTTAGTTTTGACTAGTAAATTTGTATTTACTTTTCGATACACGCCTATGCACGTTTCAGACATTTCTAACAGCTCAGGAGCTCTTTTGGATAATTTAATAATTCAGCCATTGTTACACTCAAGAGCCCAAATAATGCTGCCTTTTCAGTTTATGCTGATCCTCACACAGCAGTATTTGGGTAGGGATGTTAACACTCCCATAAATAAGAGTGAACAAGTATAATATGGTTTTGCTATTTATTGCTTATAAATGATTAACTTAAATAAAAAATCCTAAATCAACAATAAAATAGGTCACGATTTAACATTAAGTATTGCACAGTAAAGCTTTTTTTTTTTTAATGGTCACAATAAACGAGGTGAGACCCCATTCAGGGGTTTGTTTACACTTCATTACAGTACAACAGTCATCATTTCACAACTATTCACAATAGATAAAGTATATCCAGCAAAAGCAAAACCGGTTGTGGCTGACAGCACTGGATAGTGGCAGTTAAGCCAGTTCTTCAGCACCTTACCAGTGGATTGGGGGCGGGGGGGGGGCGGGGGAGAAGAAACAACTGTAAACTGAAAAACTCTGGTGCACCCAAATGCCACCCCTTTGTTTCAGGGGACTGATTTAGCAAGTTCAGACGATGCCCTGAAGGATAATGGAAGCTCATCGCTTTTTCCTCTTCACGAGGAGCCCAAGTCGCCGTATCGCTCTTGCAGAATGTCTCGTTCGGATTGTGCAAACGGTCAGATCTGGCTCAACTTTTCCTTCAGCTCAGGACATAGTTCTTTCACGATGATTTCCAATAGGACCTAAGACAGTACAATTCCACAGTTAATATGTTCATATCACGGTTCCGCACTGACAAAACTTTCAGCGATTTCCTCTATTTAGGTGTAAATATATAAAAAGACAAGATGTGACCACCAGGTGGCAGGGTTACACAAGAATACAACCAATCAAACAGTAAGCATTTACATTTTAATTATGACATGATTTGTACAACAAACACTAAATTAATACTTACCTTCATTTAAAAAACTCCAAATTTATAACCATTTATAACCAAATTTAATCGCCTAGTTAAACGCAATTAACCCATTAGTAAACACTTCATTCGACGTAAAAAAAGTCCAGATTCACAAACACGTGTATGCTCACAGGAATGAGAAGTACACTTTGCATGTATGATGGGAAAAGCAATATTCACACAAGTACAAAATCTGTAATTATCTGAATTTAAAAGGCAGAAAGTGAAACTCACATAGAGAAGATGCTTGTTGGCTTTGGTCTCCTGAAGAGCATTGAAGATCTTGATGATCCCATGCCTGGCATTCTGTTGTCCAACCAGGCTTTGAAGTGCATCTTGTAATGAGAGTTTGTTACGATGTTAATAATATAATAATATTCCACCCATGACTGAATTAAGTCATGGAAAATGCAAGTGGACGGCATAAGGAAGGTCAAGATGTACCTGGGATGTTTTCCAGCAGTTTCTGCTGGGCTCTCTCTTTGGTCGCCCTTCTCTCGGAGTCTGACCGGGCCTTGCTATGGGGAGCCAGCTTCCCATTGGGCCAGAAGGCATCCCGGAAAATAGTGATGTAATACACTAGCATCTGCTCGCTGAATATCCAACTGACAGTGTCTCGAATCTGCCTGAGAAAAATAACAGGGCTTTGAGGTTTAAGAAACCAGCATATGACCATACGGACGCTCCCCGGGTTACAACAGGTTTAAGTTCTGATAAACCTATCACAAGGTGAAAATATCGCATAATACACCTAACCTAACAAACATCATAGCCTGGCCTACCTTACACACGCTTACAGCACCTACATTAACCTACAGTCAGGCAAAATCATTAACACAAAGCCTATTTCATAATAAAGTGTTGAATATCTCATGCAATTTATTAATGTACTGAAAAAGAAAAACAGAATGGACTTTAACCAATAAATATAGTTCTATATGTTCTGTCCATGTGGCCCATTATTAAGGGTAAAACAGCAATCATCCTATTTTTATTACCTCATTTCCAGTTCCTATATAATGTATCTGTTTTCTACATTAAATCACTGTCTGCCTGGTAACTGACTGACAAAACATTATAATTAATTCCTCTACTTTGATTTACTCATCCCTCTACACAAACAGTATTCTGATATTAACACAATAAAGGTAACACTTTCCAAGTCCATAATTAAACTGCCATTGATTATTCTGGCAGGGCCTGAAAGGGATTTTACCATAGTACTGAGATTAAGACCCCTATTCAGTTGATAAATATCACCAGACTTTTAATGGCCAGAGTGAGTCACGGTTTTAAAGGGCATTAAATGACTCAAATGGTAACATGCCATTTAATTTGTTCTTTGCAAAACCTCTAACAAAAGACGACAGATTTTCCTGCAGAAAACAGCCTTCTTAAAATGTGATACGCTGGTCAAATCTCAGGATGCAGCCGGGTTTCCATTTCCGTCAGTAATCTGGGCAAAAGACTAGCCGTCATCTCGTCAAATGATACAAAATAAATGACACAAAATAATACGAAATGACAGGTACTGTCCGTTACCAAACCGAAGTGCATCCAGCACAGGGGGGGTAAGAGGGAGAGGGCATGTGACAGGATGACAACGGGCTGCACGGCACTGCTCAAAGCCCGACATCTCCCATCACGTCATTACTCGTTTGCTGGCGATAAAGAATGTTCACCCTTTCCATCGTGGGTTTTGCTGACATCCAGTCGCTCCTTTATTTCTTGTGTGCTAACATTTAGTAGAGTCCAGAAAAAATTAAAATGGCAAACACAATGTTCAGTAGGTTGTTGTGAGATGCCTCAGTTTAAATGCATGGTCTCAGAAAGTACTTGCCTTTAGTCAGAGAACCATAGTAGAATAAGTCACTCATTAACATTACCTATATCTCATCTTCTTGTTGTACACATCATAGACAAAGTTTTATTTAAACAATGCTTACTTGTTTATCGTCCGTCCAAAGGTCACTTGGACTAGTGCAATTAGTGTCTTCCGGACCCATTTAAACACTGCAATAGAAAGAGACACGGAGTTAAACTTTAGTTACTGCACTGCTAAAATGTCTACAGATGCTCTACAATAGAAATTAACTCGATAAAAATAAAAAGATGGTGGACCAGGCATGGCGAAGAATATTCTCGTTCCTAGTGTGAGATTATGTCAAACAGACCCATTTTATACAGAAACCTGGCAACAAATGAAAGAGACGTCGCTGTACTTTGTTCCCTTTCCAGTGAAACACACACATACAGACTTGGGAGAGAGAAATGCAAAATCCACAGAAACATAACAGAGCTGAAAAAAGGAAATGAGATCAAACTCCTATGGTGGACCGAGGACACAAGTATTCAAACAATGCGACTGCGAGAATCAGAACTGCAATACTACCGCCTGGGTTACGTTGGGGTCAAACAAACAGAAAACAAAAGTTATATCGACACAGAATTAGGGAGAAGCAAAGTTGGATAAGCTGAACCAACTGACTTTCCCTCCTGAGATGGCTGGCATGCACTCATGTTAAATAAACATACATTACAGTAAATCAGCGGCAATTCAATGATTCAAATACATACATTATTATAAGATACATTAAAGAGCAAAAGTCTTAGGCAGTCAAAAGCAATGTTTAAAACTATTTATACGTGTAATAAGTACACATTTTCTCAGAACAAAAATTTAAATATTAGAACATTTGCAATATTAAGAGCAATGCATTAAGGCTGATAAAACAATGTCTGTTTTCCAAAAAGTTACTGATATCTAGTTGGATGGCTAGATGAACACCGCTTCAGTTCCCAAACCTCTCCTCTGGGGCACCTCAGCCATTCTAAGTATCTATTAAATTTCAGCACCAACTTACTCTAAGTAATTACTTTTAAAAAGTCAACGAGACACTGACCAGCTCTACAACATGTACTAGTGGTTGAGTGAAAAACTGCATGGGTGTATTGCATGATTACGGGAAAAATTGGGGTGATTTTAGCAGAGGTTTTGATGTGGTTAAGCTGACACACTTTGACAAGCATCATATCATATGTAGTTTAACAGCAACATATACAGTAGATGATTTAAAACATCATTATTTGCAAAGCAGCGACAGGCACTAGCCACAAGGGGCGCTGTGCGCTACTATCGGAGTGGGTTTGGCATCGCGGTTTTCCTGGGGAAGGAGCTGGAGATGGGTTGTGAAGTCGACACCAGCAAATTAGGATTCGCGTGACGGCCTGATGAAAGTTAAAGCTTATTACCAGCTTTCCGCATCTTCTTCGGTATCTAAGGATTAGTGTTAAAAGACACACGGGAAAATCCATTTGCAGCCTCGTCCCAGCAGGACTACAGTCCAAACCCACTATGTCATCGTCTCAGAAGGAGGCAGCTGTTTATCGACCAAAACCGAACTTCAGTTACACAAGTAGAAGAGGAACAAATACGATACCAGCGATATTATAAGTCCACTATTTTTACTACTTTTTTGTTCCTGTATAGATTTTTTCCTTTCTCTGTATTTTACAGACTAGTAAAAAAAAAAAAAAAAGTGTGGCAAGCAAATGAATTTTCAATTTCAAATATAATATTACATATATTATAATACAATTTATAATATTAAGATACAGATGCCAGAAGTTCAACATTATACTGCCTGGGACAGCTGTAGATATACAGGCTTGTGACCTTGTCCAGGATAAGCAACTGAGAGATGCAGAGATGAATTGCTCTTTGACTTTCCATAATCAGGACAATGACATTGCTAAATGTTTAGTAATGGGAGCTGTTATAGTTTTTAACAGATGTGACATCTACTGCAAACGGCTAATGATTAATTCAAGCAAAGACATCTTCAGTGAGGTTCCAAGGTCAGTACTGTCAAACTCCTCCTCACTGGTTGCCGTGGAGTTATATTATTATGCGTCATTTTAAAATGTGTTTGCTGGTGCAGATCACATATTTCTCCATAAAAAAGAAACTTTTTCTACATCATTTACCTTTTACAGGCACGACAGATTACTGGGAAAATTATGGGGTACAAATGAAATGGGCTTTTAAAATTCCACAGGACAGGAATGCCGTTCTCACAAATATCAGACTCGCAGCATAAAACTGAACGCGTTAAATGCATGGACACAGATGTCAGAAATATTTTCAGTGCCAATTTATTTGACTCTCCATTAAGCACGAAACACGAATGGGAAAATTCCTTCTCATCATATTCACAGGGCAACGTTATCTTCAGGAAAGAAAGCACTGGTTTTTGTCACGCTTTCCCTCAAACATGGTAGAACATTGAATGATGCAGACAAAGTGTGGAAGAAAATGAACTTAATAGCATTGTAACTACTTGATCAGTTATAAACTGCCTGATATAAGTTGTGGTTCATGATCTCCAGAAGCATTTATCAGATTTGATGCCCTTTATTTTTCTTAGAATCTTTTCTGGAAAAGATTGTCCTCAGAGACCCCTTAGCTCATGGGAGTAGACTTACTGCCGCGGAGTTCAAAGATCTCCCCAACGAGCATGAAGAAGGGCTCCGCCAAAGCATCCTTTTTCCCGTCAAGCTCGTCCCCGTAGTCCGACAGGTCGCTGTCATCGTCTGTCTCCTCCTGTGTGGAACGCAGAGCAAAGTTATAAACTGTCCAACCCGCTGCACCATCACACACTCAACTTTATTTACACAGACTTCAAAGCACTATTACCATGTTCTCACCCTGAAATAATGGTGATTGTGGAGGCTAACACTGAGTAACTAAGAGTGCTTTTCCACCGCACCGAACACGGTACATTTGGTGTGGTACTTTCGGAACTTTTGCTTTTCCATTCACTTCCGGTCGAGTACCAGTATCAAAAGTGCCAGACCAGCTGGGTTACTTGTATGGTACTTTGGGGTGGGACTTGAAAAGATTTCTTTCTCGATTATTTATGCGAACAGCCTGCCGCTGAAACAACACAAACACAACAGCCTTGAAAACAGAAAATAATGATAAACTGAAAGAAATGCGATTTGGTCGTAAGAACATATACAACAAAAAGATCCAGATGGCATGACAAGAGTTAAATGGTAGTTTGTTGAATATACTAATACTGCACACATATAGCGTGCTGTCTTAGCGATGTGATTTTGTCATAAATATAGCAATGTGTTCTTTTTGTAATAAATATTAGGGTATTTAAAAAACAAAAATGGATTTCATAAATTTCTCACAAACGTTTTCGAGTGATTTAAACGTCAAGGACGAAAATGATTATGACCGTCTCGGGGGATCGTATGCAGCGCTCATGTTACAGTAGCGGCGGCAAACTTTAAACTGATTTTTAAACATATAAGAATCGATAAAAAGGAATAATAATGATTTTTTTTCCCTATGACTGAGTAACAGAGTAAAAATTTTTTAGCAGAACTTTTACACCCCCCCCCCCGCTATAATGTCCTTACAGAATTGAAAGTTAAAAAAACCCTTATTTTGATATAGCTGACTAGTGATGCAAGAATTGGATGTGCATAACATGCGATGTTGACATTACTATTGCATGTTGTCCAGTCCTACTATAGCCATTTTTCGAATCCAGTACAAAAAAACCCGCCTCGGTTGTAATGTCATTCGCCGCTGGTACCAGATTTTATGGCAGCGGAAACCCAACACCTCGGAGTACCGTAATTTCTGTAATTTTTCAAAGTACCAAAAGCTCGGTACATGGCGCGGAGGAAAAATGCCCTTTGTGATGCTTTTTGACGCAGTGCTCATTGTAAGCAGCATCATTTATGAATTCTTCACATTTTTTTCCTGCTCAAAGCCACAAAGTCTCAACATCGATGTCAGTACATCTGCATTTCCTTAGCTCAGGGGAGCGATATCTGGATGCTTTTTTGTAAACGTGTATGTCCACAATGTGGTAAAACCTGTTACTTCTTAGCTTCTGGTTTACACAATATAAACCTCAAATTTTATAAAAATTGATGACTGCTATCAAAAAACTAAAAATGCCAAAAGTATTTTGTATTTTGTTTGGTTACTTATGGTTAAGGTTAGGGCTGGGTGGGGGTTAAGGTCGTCATGTTGGGATTAGAGTTTTCCCCATAGAAATGAATGAAATGAATGAATGTGGCCCAGAATGAAATAAAAAGTTGCTATTTTGACATTGTGGGGACCATTTTTCAGGTCCTCACAAATATCTGTGAATACAATCAATAAACAAAAAATGTCCAAAGTCTTGTATTTTGTTGTTGTTTACTTATATAATTACAAACCTGTGTGTGCCTGTCTGTGCGTGCGTGTGTGTGTGTGTGCATGCATGTGTGTGTGTGTGTGTGCGCCCTGTGATCTCCTAGTACTCACCTCCTGATGGGAAAAGAAGTCTCCAGGCAGCCTCTCCAGGAAGGAGGCCAAAGAGAAGGAGGGTTTCTTCTGGATGTCAATGACCTTGAGGTGCTCTGCGGAGGGGCTCAGGAAGGCATAGAGGGCCTCACTCTGGCACATGCTCTCGTCGCTCAGCATTTTCTGCTCGGGAAGGCGGGACAGACGACAGACGGTGGGT
>JAABNX020000017.1:13776561-13802879 GCA_015163995.2 Mormyrus lacerda | reverse complement strand
TGGGGGGGGGATGGTGGGGGGTCCCCGTCACAAGTCAGCATGAGCCACGCAGCTGCAGCACCTCGAATTACCCCAAGGAATAACATCAAACCAGACATGTGGCTTTACAAAATGATGTTTTCTACCTTAGTAAAGATGTGAATTTGCTAGGAAAAAATTAACTGCTGGGCGTCCCCTTCACAGGAAAGAGCCAGGACAATAATTCCCTGTACTATTAAATTCGCAGACATTTGCAGACTGGCAATAGTTCTTGACTGATTGGACATAGAGTGACAGATACTTGTACTTATTTCACTCAAGTTTTTGTTCCAATGACAAACTGACTATAAGGACAGTGTTCATGCACCATATTGTATCACAGATGAGTGAGAACCGTTCCCTAAGTTTGTAACTTGAATTTGTAGTTAAATTGGAGAAACAATACGGTACTTAAAAAATATAAGCAGCTAAACACGGTACTGCACTGTACCTTGAGCTGACAAACACCTAAAGCCACATGATGTTCTCACGAGCATCACGAAGCAATGCGTGAGTCTGTTATTATTAACCGTTGTGTTTTAGCTCTTTTTTAAACGCAATAGGCTTTACGGCAGTAAGTCAGACGCTCTTAACCCACAGACTACCTGTATTACCCGCTTCCCAACATGCAGGTCTTCACTGGTGACTATACCCAGAGCAGACACACTACCTGTATTACCCGCTTCCCAACACGCAGGTCCTCACTGGTGACTATACCCAGAGCAGACACACTACCTGTATTACCCACTTCCCAACACGCAGGTCCTCACTGGTGACTAAACCCAGAGCAGACACACTACCTGTAAGAAGGGGTTAAGCTGGCTCTTGGACTTCTCCAGGAACTTCTGGTCCACAGATTTAAATGGCAGTTTGCTTAGAGAGGGCAGCTGGATTTTCTTCAGTGATGGGAAACACTGCAAGCAGAGAGAGGCGGCAGACGGCAAAAACAATCAGGCCGGGATCACCGCTGCTGTCGTGGAGACCACAACACACGAACAGTGATAAATTATGGCTCTTTCCACCCAGACAATGTCACGCTGTCTGCATCTCAACGCCGTCCTCCGAGGTTCCGGCAACGACCCGCGTGTGCCGTCGACTGATGCTTCTCACACCAGGGAGCCTGCAGCAGCCACGCCGGCCGTACCTCCAGCAGCTTCCTGTGCAGAACCTGGAATTCGTTCAGCTTCCTGGTCACCGTCCAGCGGCTGTTGACCGAGTCGGCGCCGCTGCCGTCCTGCAGGCTCACGGACACCGTGTAGCACGGCGTCTGCTCCCCGTTCTCCTCCACGGCCTACAGGGCAGAAGGTGCCTCATGACACGTTCTTCACACTCAGGCCTCCCGTCTCCATTACCACATACATGGTATGACGGTTTGACAGCCCTCTAGCACGTATCTTGCCTGGTCTATGTGCTATTTCCTTTCCAAACCGACTGCCTGCAATCTTATGAAGAGATGGGGTTGGGGGGGGAAAGGGGGGCAGAGTCGGAGACTAATGCTTTGACAGTAAATGTGTAAGATTAGTACTACTACAATACTCTTCCAATGATGTTTAATTATTAATGAATTAGTGGAAACAAACACAAACAAAATATAGGTGACCACAATAGTGAAACCAAATCAAAACTAACCTCTCTCTAACATTCAGCACATGCATGTATCTAGAAAGAATTTTAAAATGTACATCTACGAGTGATTTACATCTGATGCCCCCCCCCCCCAGCCTCTTTGCATTCAGGACTCACTGAAGTCTTCAGTACACTAGGCTGGGGAGAGTCAATCAGCTTCCCTAGCTGCTGTTCTGGGAACACTTCGTCCAAGAGAAGGATTAATTACCCAGTTTGTAATTGTACAGCTCTAAATCTGTCATTAATACAGAAATGCAGTTAAAGCTCGACTTTCTCCTGAATGCGTTACAGAAGTTTCCACACAGTGGAACTCTTGAGTAATCAATCACTGTGTTCTATTTATGCTTTGGCCCCAAGCGACACACTGGGTATTTAACATCGTCTAATATTTGCATGTTAAACCGAGGCCAACGCAAGCAAGAAAGAAAGCATCACAAATTGGCCTGATAACCGGCAATTAAAAGTTTAATGGCAACATATGTCGAACACTGCATATCTAATCTCTACTGGGCAACTGAAAGGGCAACATCAGTAAAGACTGGCCTGCCCTTGTTCATATCTTATGTCCTTTTGTTGCCTGACCAAGACACAAATAGTGATGCTGACACAGCTAGCAGGATAAAATCAGTTTCACAGAATCAGCACGTTACAGCTCGGCCGGAATAAAGCCCACGGGACGACTCTCAGTATCTGTCTAAGCAAAGTAACCTTAAGGACGGGACATGGGCTGCCATTTTAGGGGGAAAAAATAGCAGGTGCATAGGTGGTACAGGTTAGAAACAACATTTTTACTTATTTAGCAGACATTCTTGTCCAAAGCAACACACAAGTATAACACAAGCGCACAGTGGTCAAACAGACATAAGGACATCTAGGGTGAGCTTCCAATGGATGTTAAACAAAATGCTATGCTGGCAAAATGAACATGCATTTAAATTCTTTGAGGAAATCATAAGCTAATGTCTCCATCTTGGCTCAGTGCCCTGATCCAGGTAGCTAACTGTTAGCATACGTTCACACTCCACCAGTTCGTGTGGTTCTTGAGGTCACACCTCACGTAGCCTTGTGCTTCCGAGTACAGCCCCACACTGACCTCTGCCCCGATGATCAGGGCCCTCCATGCGCCTAAGTTCTCGCACCACCAGTCTGTGCGCGAGATGTGTAGCTTCAGGTCACTGTGCTCTTTCTCCATGGTGCCGATCTCCTCCTTCAGCTTGGCCACGATCTGCGGTAGGAGCACAGAGGAAGATCTTCACTCTGAGCTGCCGGGGTCAACAGGACCCCAGAGCCCAGCGGTGTTTACAGCCAACACGTACCAAGTTATATTAAAACTGGATTGTTTTGCAGCTAATACTAATCCTGCCATTGAGCACTGATCTCCCCCAGACGAGATCGTAAATAAGCAGTCCCCGAAGACCAAATAACGGGCACTTAAACGGCAGCCTTTTGGAGATGAGGCTTACCTTTTTGTCAGGCTTGGGTGCGTTCTGGATGGACCCCAGGGCCTGCCGCTTATACTCCAGCTTCTCGCAGAGCTGCCGCAGCCTGCTGGCCGCGTAGCTGGCCTGCTCGTTGATGCCCTTGCTTCCCTCGTCCAACGCCTCCTCGCCCGTCTCGATGGCCTGACACTGAAGGACAGTGACAGAACGAAGCTTGGTCGCCATTCGCCAAACAACAGGCCCTTGTTCTCATGCAAGTGCGAGTTGATAGACATTTTTAAGATTGATAATTAAACTGTTATATGTAGTACAGGAAATAACACAGTGCACTTTTGACCCGTTTGTATCGTATTAATCGCAGTGTATCTTGACCATACCACACATTTCTTAGTATAATGGAACAGCTGAAAAGTACATTCGTGTAATAATGAATTTACTTGTTCGACACGTATAATGGTGAGTCAAATTCAAAGCACGGTTTCACTTTTTCCTATTCATTTGCCTAATCATTGATTTTATGCCAAATCAAAACAGAAACAAGGCCTTGTCTGTCCCTCAGCTTATATGTCACGCCCTTGTCTTCCCATCTGCGGGCTCACCATCTCGTCCTTGTCCTCACTGCTGGAGTGCGAGCTGGAGTACTGCTCCTCGCGCCGGACCAGTCGCTCGTACAGGTCGCTCACCAGGAAGGACGGGTAGTAGCGCTCCTTCATGCTCTCATAGACGCCGGCCTGGATCTTGTGGAACACGTCCGTACCCTTGTTGCCCACTATGGTCTGCTGGATCTCCTTGTACAGGCCCTTCTCCACAGGGATGTCCCGGCTCTCCACAAAGTAGTTCTGGTAGATCTCCCCCACCATCTGAGGCACTTCAGTCTACAGGGAAAGCAGCACCGTGTTCAGCTGCCTCCAGGAAGAGCTTCACGGCACAGTTTTTACATTTGCTTATTTAGCAGGTGCTTCTGTCCAAAGTATCACACCACTGAATATCAGAGAGTAGGATTGGCCAGTGTCCCTAGACAAGCTGGGATTAAGCACTTTTCTCAAGGAACCAGCGGTAATATGGCTATTTTACTGGCTATGGGATTTAAACCGACAACTTTCTAAAGGGCACAAATTGCCTAAAATCTGCATTACCGATTCAATACACAGGTCCATATCCAAATCTCCAGCGGCATGACCCAAGTCCCATCCAAAGAGAAACTCATAACCATGTCTCATCATGTATCCAAATGACACTACCATAAACTGTATAGCTTACCACATTAACCTGAAACCTCATTAAGGACCACATTGAAAGCCTTTTGCAACATGCCTACTTCCGCACAGAGGTGCGCATTTCAGGTCCAGAAAATAAAAATCCAGGCTAAGATTTTGTTTCAACCAACCGGTTTATTACAGTCACAGAGTATTCAGCAAGTTGGTTGAAACAAAACCTTGGTTTGAATTTTTACTTTCTGCACCTGAAATGCTCAGGTATCACAACAGCACAGCTGCCTGCATCAGGAGTATATACCCTCTATGTAGGATATAGCAGCAGGCCCCCCCGAAGTGACACAGGCCTCCATTACCCATGTCCCCCAAGGCCTCACTTCCAACACCCCTCGCACACTAGGCCCTTAACTTATCAGTTTCAAAGTGCCGTTTTTTAGATCACATTTTAGAAGTATATAGTCACAATCCAGGCTAGAGAGCCGCCCAACCTTGTTGGCGCCCCTCAGCATCTCCACTTGCTCCCAGAAGCAGATGAGGGCTCTCTTGTCCACCCTCTCCATGTACATACGGAAGTGCTCTCGGAACATGGAGTTGGACATGATCTCTTCAAACTGGTAGATCTGAAAAACCCACGAAAAAAAAACAAGTCGATAAACCGCAGGTAACATCCATCTATCCATCTACTATCCATTGATCCATCCAGTAGGTTGCAGGGGTGACCTGAAGCCTACCCCAGGCAACGTAAGGCCCGAGGCAGGGTATACCCCGGATGGGATGAGGTTCTACCATTGTATTAAAAAAACACAACAATAAAGACAATTTTCCATTGGCTTCCACACTGTGCTATAACTGTTCTATCTTACAAGTCCCCATTGCGTACATGACCAGCCCACCCACCATGAGATGGGCGTCTGCTTACTCTCTGGCTCTGAGGTCCATCGCCTTCTTCAGCTGCTCCATCTTCCTGAGCCTCGTAGTTGGGGCCTCCAAGCAGACGGATCCTTTTCTCGCACTGCTTCTTAGCCACCGTGAGCTGGTTGATGTAGCGCTTCATGTTGCGTGCTCTTAGCAAATCCGCCTTCATAGCTGCCGTCTCCTTCCCCTTGCTGTCTGCAGGGGTGCAGAAAGGCAGCCATCTTGGGATTGCATTCTTGATAATATTCTTCTAAAACTGACAGGCTAGACAGATCAGATTGTAAAACCAAATAAACACATCTAAGTAATCTAAGTACAGTACATGCAATTAAAACAAATAATTGTTTAGAGGAAATTCACCAGAAGATAAAAATAACTAATCTTGAATGTATATTTCAAAGAGAATACTGTATATATAAAAAGTACATAACATAATTTTGTAAATATATGTTGACCTGGGTCCATATACTATAGGACTTGCATCTTGATTACTAAAATCGAATAGAAAGCATTATGACTGTAAAGACTACGTGATAATGAACAGGTAATGGCAGAAAAGCTGAATTTAATTCCACGCATTTAAATATCAGGCCAAGAATGGCATTTCAAAATTTGAACAATGGCATTTACACTCACACGAGCCTTTTTTAGCCATGTCCCCCTGTGGCCCACAGCATGACTCTCCTCTCTATTTAACTCCCCAGTTTTCATTACAATGAACGAAATAGGAGCAGACATTATTACCCTTCTGCTTCTTCAGCTGTGGAAGGTTGCTGATGGTTGTTGCCTGTATGATTTCAACAACAATCTGGTACCTGTATAGACACATAGACAGTGGATCTCCATGTGGGTAATACACCTTCAGAGCTGGATAATTCAGGTCCAAAGAGTCAAAGTCCAGACCAAGATTTTGTTTCAACCACTCAGTTGAGCATGAAGAGTCACAGTCACAAAGTATTCAACTGGTTGGCTGAAACAAAATCCTGGTCTGGACTTTTACTCTCTGGACCTGAATTACCAAACTCTGTATGCCTTGCACTAACACACGAAATGCTGCTCAGAAACATACATGCACAAAGAAGACAAAGCCAGCTGACTGTACAACTTATATCTCCATAAATATGCTAAAACCATTCAGCTATGGTAAAACCCATGTGCAGTAAACAGAATGCATCACTCATGACATTTATTGAGTATTAGTACAGATATATTCTTATGATATTCTTATGATGGTTTCATTATAAGCTTTAGCTACTAACTGGGAACACTTTTTATTATCTAGAGCATAAGCATTTTTTTATATCTCCATTAGCAGTCCCGTTTCCATAGAAACGGCTAAAAGTCCATCAGTTTTTTTTTTTAAAGTTTGAAAAGAAAGTGTAATTAAGTCTAATTTTGCTTAATTTCATGGCTGAAGAAAATCTCTCAACTAATCTCACTCTGGAAAATTGCAATTTTTTCGATCTAATATGAATCCATATATTGCTGAGATGGACATTCAGCTGTCAGTCTTTCCTCTAGCTGCGTCCTGCTCATAGGATACGCAGCCAAGGTCATTAATCATAGTGGGGACCGAGACAGATAAGTTAAGTCACTCATAAGTCACCTGTCACTTTGAAAGACTACACTGGATGGACACGTTTACATATGAGCATCAGTACATGTGTCGTCATGCGGTGTCATGTGTCGTCATGCGGCGTCATGTGGCGTCATGCGGCGTCATGTGGCGTCAAGGGCAGGATCTACGCAGACAGGACAGAGGGCTCTCCTAGACGTAAGAGCAGCATCCATTACTGATCTAAAGCCAATATGATCAGTTTTATCTCTTACAAAGAAGTGAGGAGCCACAGATGTGGCTTCAGGGAATCAGTGCCAGGCTGCGATAAGGTCGGATAAGACACACGCACGCTAAGCTGGGAGCTGTTAACAGGCAAATCTCACTACTACCTGTCAGCGAGGCCTGACTTTATTATTAAGGGCGAGGATTGCTGAAGCAGTGCCGGAGCTCTGTGCTAAAATGTAGAGCATTTTGCCCGTTTTCCTGCGTGTCCTAGATAATGGCTGTTGGTGCTCGTTCATCTGTGGACTAGATTCAAGTAGGTGGGCCGAAACGTGTCCCTCATTACAGGTGGTGCCTAGAATGAGCTAATGCGCTCACCTCAGCTGCTTGAGGAAGTCGACGTCAGAGCTGCCGCCGATGAGCTTGATGAATTCCTCGTACGAGGGCGCGTATGTGTACGCCTTCCTGTGGTGCTCGCTGAGCTGCTCGCGGAGTTCCAACTGGGCCAGCAGCATGCGGTTGATGTAATCTGGGTCACTGAGCACCTCCACCAAGGGCTTGAGCACTGCACGGATAAGCGCACACCCACCCAGACACACAGTGACAGACAGAGACACAAACACATACACACACACAGTGACAGACACACATACACACAGAGGATGACACGTTAGAATTCTACAAGCATTATTCATTCATGTACTATACTGCTTGTCCTATGCAGGGGTCTGTAGCCTATCCTGGAAAAAATAGGTGCAAGGTACGGAATAACCCAGGGTGATGCTGTAACCCGTTTCAGAGTGTGCGCGTATGCACACATGGGCAAACTGGCGATTCCAGTTCACCTTCGCATAACCACTGTACCACCATACTGCCTAGGGCTGTCACTTTATTTATTTATTTATTTTTAAATCAAGTTCACACAAATTTCAAAAGTCACACAATTCGTTTGAATGTATTTGAATAGCTGTCATTCTTTTCAGTATTTTTTTAAGTCGGTTCAATGTCACACTTGTACGGAGCCCCTAAGACGTCAGCGTGGGAAATTATTTCTTTTAAAAGTTCTCCGTTTTCTCAAAACACTTTTGCATTATTAATATTGACTGTACTGTATTGGTTTAAAATATGAAACATAGAATTAATGGACTAATAAGCATTAACCTAAAGAACACAGGCATGTCCAATTAAGTTTGCTTCTTTAAGCATTAAATCATGGAGGACAGTGCACAATTGCAGTCACAGATTTTTATAAAATTGAGTTTCCCCTTGTGGGAACCAAGAAAATGGTCCCCACAATGTCAAAACAACAGGGTTTTATTACATTAAGTCCCCACAATAAAATATCCCCCCCCCCCCACACACACACTTCTCTGATGGGTTACAACCCATCTATCTATGATTATTTTCACATAACGGTAATGGCTAGTCACATGTCTTCACAGGATGAATGTGGAAGGTTGCCGTTATCCTTCCAGATAATTCCTTTCATCCTGTCTCTTAGTACTTTGTATTACATGACTCACCCTTATTTGTTTCGTTAAAGTTCTCACCGGCGGGGCATCCCCTCATTTTTGTTGTGAAGAACAAAAGAAGTATTTGCTAGATGGATGCTTTTGCCAATATTTCCCCACAGCAGCTTGTGTTGCATGATATGGGTGTTTTTTTGTCTGTCATTTTTGATTTTGTACATATTTTAAGTATAAAAATGCTTGAGAAAGACAAGAGAAGTAATCGGTGATACTGCAGGTTGACAGAATGACTGGAAGCTCTGATGATGACTCATTTTAAAATGTTCCTCTGTGAACATTCCACCGATAACGTCTTGATGCAATCCTACGATTGTTGCCGTATGGGATTAGTTCCAGGAAAGATATTTTTCACATTATGACTTAAAGTTTGTGCCTCATACTTTTGTAAAATAATATCAAGAGTCTGTTTTTAAACACAGCACTGATCCCGAAGGCCTACCTGTGAATCCATTTAAGCCGAAAATGCACACTTACTATGTAAAAAGAAATTTTATTTTTTTTAGTGCAAATGATAACGTTGGTATTACTAGCTACATAATATCTTAACTGGCTGTTATATGTATCTCAAGTATGTGTTCTGGTTCTAAATAATCGATGAAATGTAGCGATATAGTACACAATGTATCATTATATCATTATCAGTATTGGCCGATATTCATTTACAATCAAAATATCAGTATTTGTCCCGATACATATACCTCATAAATATTAAAAGTTAGCACCACCAGAGATAAAAACATACCTACTACAATCGTGGAGATGATTGCATTGGACATTCAGCCACTTTTTGCAATGGAGGGTGATGGATTATGGTGGCTCATTCATAAATAAGGGTCGCCTGGCCCCCATCAATAAAATTTCCTGCGGGGTTGGGGATCAATCGCACGGTTCGAAAGTACAGGTACAACCGTGTCCCGTTTTGGGTCAAAATGAGACACGGCTTTTTATTTTACAATCCAGGAGTAACCCATAAAAAACGGGAGTATCCTGTGAAGGACGGGACTGGTGGTAACTACTGGCCCCCAAGATGGTTCTACAGGACCTGTGACATGTTTTAAGTCATTATTAAATCTGGCTGGTAGATCAACCTTAAAAAAAAAAAATCATATAACACCATTCTGTAAATCACCGTAAGGGAGTCCCCCCCAGCCTGGCAAGAGGCTCAGATGTTAGTCAGTTATTGGTGTTGGCTATCTTAGAGAACAATATTATTATTAGAGGTCACTCGAACGAGTATGACTGTCCTCTCTGTAGGGTTTCCTACTTGTGGGTCTTTAGGTGGCTGTAGAGGCCAATCCGTCATCCACTTATTTTACATAGCGATACACCATCAATAGCATGATCATGGTCTATATGCGCAAACGATCACTGGATATTTCACGCATGAAGGGCAAAATCACAAAGCACTAAAATAATGACAAAGGTTGATTTGGCCAAAAACTGTGCGAGATATGGAGAATAACAGAGGGAGCCGTGACCCTGTATGATTGCGTGAACATCGCCAAAAATGATTCAGGCACCGCAAACCGTAATTTCATTTTCATTGCTCAGTCTTGCATGGCAGCTTGCCTTCGCTACGCTTTTTAATTTAACTCAAACGCGCTGCCACAAAGGTCTCGGTGCCTCAAAGAGTACTGGAGCATGAAGCGTTGTTTACCGCTTTCCATTAACCTTCCTCAGAACACAACGGGACAGCTTTTCAACTCAACTGCCCAAAACAAACAGAAGACGATAACATCGATGAATTGGCCCAGAACATGCTAACAGTCTATATGGTAATATTAGGTCTGTGCTCTCGTGTGACTCTGAAAACGCAACAAGTCTTTAGGTCACACTTCTTTGCAGCTAAAGACAATAGATATACCCCAACTTGCTAGGATAATCACCAGAAAAATGTTCTCCGTTCACAGTCTATTCCTCCAGTATTATTCTAGCCAAAATCTGGTCTGGTAACATATTTCCTTATACAGGAAAGAATATAGCCACTAGTTATCTTGGCCTCGGGCCAGTGAGTAAATGTTTTTTTGTTTCAAGGGCAGGGATTTTCTTGTGGGGTTTTCAATTGCTAACGCCTATGGACCAACAGAATAACAAAAACAAATTTTTTAATCACCAGCATGTGCACCACAAGCTTTTCTTAACAGTGTCAGCAGGTCTGAATACATGGTTCATTATCTTACACACAATACACTTCAAATATCAGCTAGAACGTATGATGCTTGGAAATGTCCGTGAGTCGTTAAAAAAAAAAGCAGGTTCTATTTCCAGGACACACGGTAAAATGCTACATGTCATCTAATTACCAATAAAATGAAAGATGCTCTCATCACA
Organism: Mormyrus lacerda; assembly: GCA_015163995.2. Classification (NCBI taxonomy): domain Eukaryota; kingdom Metazoa; phylum Chordata; class Actinopteri; order Osteoglossiformes; family Mormyridae; genus Mormyrus; species Mormyrus lacerda. The sequence goes on along the minus strand of JAABNX020000017.1, from coordinate 13,792,027 downwards.
ATGCAGAGTGTTTCCTGACAGAGTGTAAGGAAGAATCTAGGCGCGCACGCCTCCGCCGCCGGCTCACCTTTGGTGGCGAGGACCTCAACCAGCACTAGGCGCAGGCTGAAGGAGCGGACGTCGCGCGCGGGCAACAGGAAGAGCAGGAGCAGGCGGGAGCAGCAGCGCAGGAAATGCAGCTCGTCTTCGGGGCTTCGCAGGCATGGGTGCAGGCTGAAGGCCGTGGGCGACTCCGTCTGCCTGTCGAGCAAACACGGCCGGATATGGGTAGGGGATCACCCTATGAGAAGCACCACTTCATTCATCGCTGGCAAAACAGCTGTTCAATACTCCCTCCGCAACTTCCTGCTTTTTGTTTTTTTTTTTTTTTTGCTGAAGCAACTTGTGTAATCCAGTTTTAGTGCTTCGTTCAAGGTCAGAACGGCAGGGTCACTCCAGGGACATGAAGAGGCCGCGTCTTGGTCCGGTTCCAGAACCGCTACATTACCAGCTGCCGGGAAGAGACGTCTCCTGCAGATGTAGCTAATTAATCAGACCCACTTCACCTAGAGACATGAGGGCCCAGGCATGACGTGCATATCAACGTGGCTGAGCCCAGCTGCCAGAAATGCCAAGAGGACACTCTAAAAGTGCGGCACAGAACACTGCTGCACATGGAAATCTACAGAAAGGACAAATCAATAAAAAATACAGTGGAGAGGGTAAGACTGAGATTGTAATTGCTACATTTGGCCAACAGAGACAAGGCCCAACAGAAAATATGACTAAACACGCGCCAAAAGGACCTATGTCTTTACCGAAAATATGAAGCCTTCGCTGACAACCTTCGGATACAGACCCATTGACAGCAGTAATGGCCTCAACAGTTTCCTGCACCTGCAGATCAATGCCCCACATCAGTTTGGAAGGATGTTGGGTCGATTCTTCTTAGCAGAATTGTATCATGTTGTGAATTTCAAACTATGTTCCAAGATAATGGCCATTTTTAGGGCATAACACAACATTTCAACAAAGGATGGGCCCATCCACATTTATTCAGTTCCGATCCGATCCGATTTCGAACTGCCGATACCGATACAAGCTCTTTGTACTTTAATATTTTAAAATAGTAAATATATCATATATATTTATACTTTATCTATTATAAATATTTTTAAACAAGTGCAGATGAAAAATGTACACCAAAAATCTTTAATTAGGCTACTAGATACATACTAGTGCACTATTCCATCTCGTCTGTACATCATGTTTTAAGCATTTCTGAGGTATTTGTATGTCTTCTAAGCTCGAATACACAAGTGGCAAATGCTTAAAACACAGTTTTTCTCCCACTGGCTTTAGCAGCTACGTTAGCGTCCGCTGCTTTTTCATATTACTTGTATTGCCACGTGTAATTGCGTGCGCTTTTGTTCACAGTACATTTTTTCAGCTGCCTACTGGATCATCCAGGCATTTGTTGGCAAATTTTAAATGGCTGCCTCATGAGCAGAATAACCCCCTGAGAAATCTGTGTTCATCAGACCATGAGTCACTTCCCAAGTCGTGAGCAACTTCTTAAACTCACACCTGAGTTTCAGCTCATTCATTCGATTATCTGACTCGAATTACCCTTATGACACAACTGATTATTCCCGAAGTTCACATAATTTTGCCAGCTAATACTGTAAATGATGGATCAGTGTGATCAATAAAGATATCAAGAAGTAATTTTCTATACTTGTTCAATCAGATTCTCCATTTATCAGGGCTTGGGAGAAGATCAGATTGCAGTTTATGTTAAAACAATGAAGAAAGTCATATTCCAAACACCCCCCCCCCAAAGTGTGTGATGCCTACATCAATTTAGTGAGCTGAGAGCTTCTACTGGGATCTTTTAGTCAACCTCAAAAGACAATGAGTAAATCCGGCAGTAAAGAGCTACACCAACAAAGCAGTGGTGCTTGACGACAGGTTAAAGCGAGGGGCTTCACAATACGTACACAGAAACTCCGACTCAAGAACACAGCCTCACATTCCCCACCTTCTAATAAAAAATCCTATGGAGATAAAAGCCAAAAAATTCAGATGTTGTTTAGTATGTCTGTCTCGTTAAAAGCATTTCAGTAGTCGTTTCGGTTTCCCAGAAGGACAAACATCTTACTCTTGGCAGGTGTCCCAGACGATGAAAGGCATGACCCCTATTTGAGGAGGAATCACTTAGTGTGAGAGGCGTGTGTTCTGAACGGTCAGGTCCTCTTCCCTCAAAGTACAACGCTTCAGAAAAAGTCATTCTGCAAAGTGCTACGGGTCGAACCCTTATTTTATTCCAGTTTTAAAAACGTGTGGGAGGCTATGCGCTTGGCATCATAATTGAGACACAGTAGCACTGGGGGAAGGTAGCTAGAAAGCAAGTTTCCTGCCTTCATAAAACAAAAACAGCCTGCAAATGTGAAATACCTCAAAGCAATGCAATGAAATATTAATTATGCTTGTTATAAACGTCAACAAAAAATACAGTGTCATACATCAGAGCCCTTAAATAACCAAACACACCAGGGAAACCATCTGGATTCACTTAGGCAGGCCTGTATTCTGCACCGAAAAAAATACAAGACCATGTCTGCATTTCCACCTCACCAATATTACAGGACATCCCCTCTGATAAAACACAGAACAGGAATACCAGTATCTTCACTACCTTTATCTGCAATGCGTGAAACTATAGGAAATACAGGAGGCCGTATTGTAACAGTATTACGGACATATAGACAGGGGACAAAATATATACTAGCAAGGTTTCATGGAGGTTCTATACTAAATATTTCTCCATTTATTATGATTTGTGGGTAACACTTTACTTAAGGCTACGTTTTCAATCATTTATAAAAACATTCATAATGCATTCATAAAGCATTATAAACATGGTTATATATATATTCATAAAAAGGCTTAACATATAGCCATGTTTTTTATACATTATGAAGATCTCATCTATAACACACTATTGATACTTTAATAATGCATTATAATGGTCGGCATAAGCATTAAGGATGCTGTGTACTACAGGTATCTATAGTGTGTTATAGATGAGATCTTCATAAAGTATTCATAATGCATAATACCATATATATAGCCATGTTTACAATGCTTTACGAATGCATTACAAGGCACTACGAATGTGTTTATCAGTTACTAAAATCATGGCCTTAAGTGTTTCCGATATGTGCGTCATTCCTTTTTTTCCTATAATACTGTCACAAAGGGTCGTTGATATGAACCTTCTAGCAAAGCACAGGGCCAATCAGTCACCGAGCTGAGGCTCAGCACCCTGTCCCGACTGTCCCACCTGCTGTCGGCAGCTCTGAGGTCACAGACGTGGCCGTGCAGGGCCTTCACGGTGTCGTTGCACACCACATTGACCATGTCGATGTCGGCTACGTGATTCCTCAGCTGCCTGGTCATTTCCCAGAAGTCCTCAGAAAGTATCTGGTACAGTTGTTCCTGGTCCTGGCTCAGCGGTGCATACCAAAGCAGGATGTAATCCCTGTAGCTGTAATCAAACACTGCAAGGGGGAAAAAGACAAAAGGGGAAGACAGTGGTTTTGCATAAATAAACAAACAATTATATATAGGAAAAAGTATATGTATATCGGTATGCAAGTACACATATATGTGTGTGCGTGTGTGTGTACACATACACAAACACACACCATATACTTACGTACTGAGATTATATACACAACAAGCCATGACCTCAGATATTAGGAAAAAATGGGAAAAAAATTTAATACTTTGAGAATGTCATACAACCCAACATCACCATCAGCGAGTGGATTTACCAAAATCCAGAAGTGGGATTAAGAAACTCAGATGAAATACTGGCTGTGAGGAAACCATGCGGTGAAGAGGAAGGGCAACTTTTAAATAAACATGACAGCACTGCTCATAGTACTACCCAGCCCACAGTGCCGTTCAACAGATGTTAGTTTCATTTCTGCATTTTCACATTCTTGGATCACCACGCTTTTTCTTTTTACATGCATCCTTTCAGAAAAAAAAAACCCTCTGGAGCCCATTTTGCCACGAAACTTAGAGCACCCTTCGCTCTGTTAAGCAAATAAGACAAACACATCTTCACAAACTACAGTGGTATTATTTGCCAGTGACTGTTATATTTTAAGCAGTTTCAATACTTAAACCTAAAATCCCAATTACGCTGTTGAAAAAGCAAATCATCGTTCAGGTTACATAGCAAGTGATGTGCAATGTGATGCTGGTCAGTCCTTACTTGCATCCCCCAGAATGGTGCATTTTTTTGGTCCTAATTATGTTTTGCTGCTGTGACTCAAGCTTCCCAGCTGTGCGTGTGGTTCTGTTTTTTTTAGCAGCACAGCTGGCTACTTTCTGTGGGGGCAGGATGACAAAGAATCCGGCCCCATGAAGCAGGGGCCTCGGGAAAAGAAAAATACCACACAAATGTAAACACGTTTAACTCATCGAATGAGGACAATCACCAAAGGAGACCCATCAGACGTGTTACTCACATTCACCGTGCAAAAGTAACCCACCCCCACAACGAAGCATAGACCACTGCCACAGTCTGGGGGCAAGGAGCATTGAATCCTTCCTAGGTTTGACTTGTGACCATCCGAGTGCAGTTAATCACCTTACACCACCAAATTTCAAAACCTTTTAGAGATTTCATAAAGATTTATATCCAAATACTGGCATCCATTTCTTTTAGAGTGTAAAGCTAGTTATCTCCAAAATGCCACAAAACGCTGGTCGACACAAAGTCAAACCAGCGGTACCCAAGGATTCTCCGAAGAGACACAGTAACAAAGGAGTCCCGTCCTCGTCTCAGGTCACTGGACGGCGTCCATGTCTCAGCAAAGACAGGGAGCACCAGGACTCTAAAGACGTGGACCTTCGTCCTCTTGCAAAGGTATCGGGAACGCCACATACCCCTTTCCAGCGACCTCATGACCCCCCATGCTCTTCCAATCTGTCTGCTGACTTCATAGGAAGAGTCACCGGAGATGAACGTCGCTGTCGAGGTAAGTAAATCTCTCGATGAGGTCGACATTCTCCCCACAGACAGAAGTGAAAGCACAAATGCACAATATATAGATAATTTGCTGAACAGCCGGTGTTAAAACTTTCTGACCTTGAGGGGAATAGTAGAGTCTCGTTTTTTAATCTCTGCAGAAAACGACGGATTGGCAAGTGGGATTTAATTATGATTTTAAAACATGTTGCAGACAGTCTAAATTTATCTGAAGCAGTAATTCACACAATTTTTAACCGCGTACCACTTCAGAAAGTATAATGCTCTCTGCGTTATATATTATGCTTAATGACAAAGAACAATATACTGTACAGGGTAATAGCTTCTGTTATTTTCACTGCACAAGGGTTAAAATGTCTCATAATGTTTCTCCCACTAGCCACAGTGCAACTTTGTTGCGTTAGCAGCCCCTCGTGTATCATAATCAGTAGTGAGTGTGCAAAACAGCTTAAGCTAGTGACTCTCAAATCATCCATTGCTTTTTTCGTGTGACTCGCATTGTCTCGCACAATTGCGTGCACTTTCTTTAGTGGGATTTTCCACTAAATGCTACTCCTACCTCTCAAAGACTCTTTTTATAAAGACTGCAAATCACTGCCACTAGTTGCTGTTAAAAGCGTGAAATACTTGTAATAGATAGTCACCCTCTTATCCGATCTTATTTCGCTCCCCCTACTGCGAAGGGTATGTGCATGACATCACGGCAGGCGGAAGTCACCGCACTCACACCCACCGAGTAGTGAAAACTGAGTGGCAATGATAAAATTCAGCTTGAACGGCATGAAAAAATACATCTAAAATGGCAAAGAACTGTTAAAAAATGAAACCACATGCAAGGAAGATGCCATCAAACCAGTCTTCTTAAAAACAAAATTACCGGTACATATATATATTCGGGGTGTAACGGTACATAAATCATGGTTCATTAAAATCATGGTTCAGGAAGTACCTCTAGTTTGAAGTCACAGTTTGGTACATTTTCGGTACAATGGGGGTAAAACAAACAAAACATAAATTGCTTCTTTTTCTCCATATTAAACAGTTGTTTACTGAACAAAGTATGACTGTCTTTCTAAAATGAAAAGTCTGTCAATACAGCTGCAACCTGCTAATGAGAAACTAAAATTTACTTAAAAGTAAATCAAAATAAATATTCTCGCAAATAAAAATCAAATAAACATCCATTAAGGCGCGTGTTAAAATTAACTGTACCTCATCTGTACTGCATTCACATTAGCAGCTTTCAGCTTCACGTTAAAACTGTACAACATAAACTGTCTCAAAAAATACAAAGCGCAACAAAATAAATATCCATCATGGTGCAGCATTTTTTTAAAAATCCCTGTGCTCCGCTTGTTTTCGCATTAACATCCAGCCTCGCGTTACGACATACATGCACATGTGCAGCGACGCGGCTTCATCCGCCGCTTTCCGAACGTCGCTTGAGGGAGACGCACAAAGTTCCCACATTTGCTGCATTCGTTTCGTACAGATGCGTTTGGTACAGGTGTGCACCGAATCGAAAATGTTCTGTACGCATACACGTACCGTTACACTTCTAATAGACAGCCAATAAATAAAGAAACAGCAACAAAAACTATTACTATAACTATTAAAGGATCATTGGTGTCAAATGTTAGCCACAATCAAGTCAAATGATTTGCAAATATTTTCAGGTGCAAACGATCAGAAAATATATATAGACTATAACCGGCCGACTGATTCACCTTGACAATTCAGCAACTCATTCAGCAACCGAGGACCGCAGTCTAATTTCAAGGACCACTTGTGTCAGACAGACTATATAACAAGTGATGTGCATTTGGCAACCAACCAAAGGAGACACTGCCAGTGAGAGAACTGCATTATTTATTTTTATATATAAAGCAAAACTTGAACATAATAAAAATGGTGGCTATTATTTAGACAAAGATTTATGCACAATTATTTTGAGCTGCCATGGCTGGAGATGCAGAAAACCTTAATGTTCGCCTGTGTAATATTTCTTTGTGCTCTACGGAATATATGCCGTTTCTAGGGCTCCAAGAAAATAAAGCACTTTGACACCAAAAAACACAAAGCCCAGTGTTAATAAAGCCCTCCAATTAAAGCCAGCTCGTTCCTGCCAAGCACTGGGTCTCCTGTGCACTTGCCAAGCTTTTAATCTGTTGCTAACTAAGAGTAATGAGAATCTGCCTATGATTGATTCCATGAAAGGCTGTTGAAAATGAAGGGTATAGAAACCCCCCCGATCCTTCATATTTCAGAGGGTCCCGCCAAGCCTTGGTGAAAGCGCCAGCCTTTGAAAAACACGGGTTTGAGGTTTGCTGAGCTGAATCACCGTCCTAAACGGCCATAGGCCGTTAATGAATGTATTATTTTATCTTGGAGCATAATTTATTACATGGAAATTTCGCTGTGATGATAACAGCGTTTAATAATAGTGCTAATCAAGAGTGTTTAATAATAGTGCTAATTAACAGAGATGAATGGTGTAATAGTGTGCTTGCTAGGGAACAATTAATCAAACTCCTTTTGATTACAGACTAAATCTGTGCACTGGACACAATTTCACTTAATTGCAGAATTTTTCACCAAAAGAAAATTTATAAACAATTATTTTAACAAGGCATTGTGATCCAGAGGGGAATTCACAACTCAGACACAAATGTGATATCACAGCTCTAGTATCTCGATGCAAACATTTTACACCTGGGACATAAAAGATATGAAGTGATCAGCTGTATAAAACAGAGAGAAAAAATTCACCAAACGGGCATCACACTTCACAGTGCTTAGAGAATTCCTCTTGGACGAAACTGACCTTCTTTGAGGGCTTTGTCCACATTGTGCGATATCACAGCTCTCCTGGTTGGCACAGGCTCTGACAGCTGCATGGCGAGACGTCCCTGGACATTGGTGACCCCGTACAAAAACACACAAGTACATTTCCGGGTTTAGTGGGCGACACACAATGTTTCACAAAACGTTTTGTGAAAACAATAAAAACACATTATATTACTACGGGACTGTTTTCCCTTTTGGGGACTTCTGAGGCTCTTAGCTGACAAGTACAATTAAAATGAATAACAACTCCAAGGTCAAACTCCCAAGGAAAGGGGAAACCCATCTATCTCTGACACAAAAGTCCCTGAGAAACCATACCAAAAAGAGCAGCACTGACCATACCGTTGCTACATCTGCATGAACCCGAGTTTGTCAATCTTCCTTTTCTAACAGCAAATGTACAGCCTTGCATTTTCCCAGCACACTGTATCATGTATATACAACCGACGTGGAGAAGGTTGCACTATTTCTTTTAGGTTTTTCTTTAATTTTATTTTGTGTCTTAAATATGATTTTAATGTATTTTATTTAAATGTGTCCTCCTGCCATTGTAAAGCACTTTGAATTGCACCGTCTGAATAGGGCTATATAAATAAACCTGCCTTGCCTTGCTTAGAGAGTACATCGCGTAGCAGTTAACCGCAGACTCAAACGGACCGGGGACTGATAACTAAAACGATGGCACGGTGAGGGCGAACGCCAGGAAGAAGTCCACCATCTGCTTTTGTGAGTTTATACAGATAAAATACTGCAAGCCGTAAAAGTAAAAGTAGCCTTGCAGAATCTCCGGCAGAGTATTCCTCCTAGAGACCCTACGCTGAATACGAGGTAAGATGCCCAGATGGATCCCAAGCTTGTTTGCAAAACAAATAAGGCCTACAGTACACAGCAAGAATCATCTGCAATAAATAGGTCATGTTGCTACATAGTGCATTTTTTAAGAGTGCCATCACTATCGAGCTTATTGCCACAAATCCCTCTCAGGAGACCATGTAAGGGCAAAAAGGAGCCAAAATTGCTTTCAGATCCAAGTTAAAGTGCATTTTGAAACATGTAAAGCAAAATTATATACTCAGTTATAATAGGTGAGTACGGCTAAACACAAGCGGAACTATTTATTTATTTTTTGTGCAAATTGGATGCAAAGATGACGGTTTAAATACATAGAGCGGCATATGCATCTCATGGTACGCATGTATGTGCAGATAAGATCATGCGGGATGGAATTTAATGAGAAGTTGATAGCAGATAAATAAGGCATCTGATAACAAGATAGACAGCAGCACAAACCACAAACAAAACCAAAGGAGGAGGCTAGTGACACTTACCATCAATTTACTTAATAAGTCCAACAAGTGTGTCGAGTGACTCTTGCAAGTGTCAAAGGTGTTAATTTTCGGAGGGCTGCTCTTGGCCAGGAACCAGACGCTCCCCGCAAATAAACACAGCAGTGCGAATGACACATAAACGAAAAGCTTGAGAAAAAGAGAAGTCACCGTCAGCCCCCCATCTATAAACTGGAAAAGTATAGCTATAACCAGTCCGGAGCAGATGGGGGGTAAGATGCGCCCGCAAGAGCAGAGGGGAGCGCCGCTGGGCATCGAGTCACCGGCACCGCCGCTGCTTCTGCTGCCGTCAAGATGCATTCTTTTTTTAAGGACATTTCCTCAAGACCGACACCAAGACAGCTTTACCCTCCTTTTTCGGTTTTAAGTGACGACTTTAGAATATCTGCGATGAAAACAACGTTAATTGTTTAAAACAACCGACTCTAATCCCGGTGACACAGTTCAGTTTTCCTCCCGGACCTGACTTGCCGCGCTGCCTCGTGCCTCTTTACCACGCAAAGAGAGATTTATTCATTTATTTGTGATGCTTCAGTTGCGCAATTTCGTGCAGCCGGCAAATACCTGGTCAGCCTTTACCCTTGGGAATGAGCGAGCAAATCTTCTAAAGTAAACGCGAAGTGGCAAGATATTATGCGATTCGCAATACTATCCTTAGTAGTATTCCCAATTCCTATTTGCTATTCTCCTGTACGGCACTCCAAATCATACAGATAATTCGTCATTCTTGATAAGACCCTATCTAGTTTTCGTTTTATTTTCTGGTCGTTAACCATCAACCTAGTATAATAAATAACTATCCAATCGATATATTTTATGTTATTTAAAATGTATTATATGTCGCTAGTTCGACATCTAACTAAAGTATTCGCATTCTGCTTTGCAGTTTAGCTAATTTAAAAAACATCATGTATCTAACTAGACCGTTCTCCAGCGTAGCCCAGCAGCGGTGTTGACGAGGGGCGCGTTCGGCAGTCTTCGCCCCGGCTCGGAACAGCTCGCCCCCACATTCCGGAGTTTCCTGTCCGACTCCCAGCCAAACGGGACCGAGCTCACCTCCGTGCACGTGAAAGGCGTCGGCCAATCAGCGTTCGCAGGGTGATCGATGTTTCTACGCGTGTTTTCACGTCAGCGTACTCGCGAGCGCGGTGAGCCGCAAAACTGAGTCGGCCTCCGTTCCGGTAGGCGGTGCTATACTTAGTCAGTCGTGATTAAAGACAACAGGACTGTAAAAAGAAAACAAACGGTCTGTATTTTATATTTTGTATAGCGATAAAGCTACCTTTGGTTTCTGATAATTTAACTAAAAACACCAGTTTTATATAAATAATACTGGGGCGGGCATGTTTTAAGTGCCGACAGGTAAACTGCCTGCCTAATGAAATGGTATCGCCCTGGATTTTTTTGCGCCAGTACTGTTTCTGTTTGACGTAGAGATAATTCAAATTTATTCGCGGTAAACAGTGAGCTGGTTACAGTTCTTGGCTTGGTGGGTTATTTCAGTAATTAGATTGACATATGCAGATGCAATTTCTCTCTATTCGGTAAAGGTTCTGGTGAAAAGCGTAACACTATACAGTCAAGCAGACTTACGAGCAAAAAAAAAAACATCTTTCTCTAACGTCTTGCCGGGGTCGCTTCTGCAGTTTGTATCAGTATAACCGTTTCGAGCTACTAGATCAGGCATTGATACTGACGGCTTGACAGAGCAATTCAAGTTAAAAAAACATTTTAAAAAGCGTGTTGTATCGTCTCGTGCTTTTACGATTAAGACGCGTTTGTTTTCTCTACTGGCAGAGTACATGACTAATGTGACAGCCAAACATACAGAATGAGGTATGTTTTTCGTTTCAATCATTTGTATATCTAAATTAAATTACGTTCAAGTATATCGCTTTTAGGGTTTGCCTGTTTTCCATCTTCAGCTCAAAAAGCCGAGTTGGAGCCGTATTGAAGAGCGTTCGCCAGGAATTGAAGGTCAGGCCGTTTCTCTTAAAAAAAGATAATTAATGCTATGTGTGTCTTTGGAGACTCGTGTTGTATCTGAAATTGCGTTATTCGACTAGCATTACGGAGCAGGTAGTCAGTGTGGAAATCAGTTTTCCGTGATAGCATATAGTAATTGCAAACTTCAGCTGCTCAACCGGGAAACGACTTGAATCAAGAAATGATTCATTATCTCATTATTTGCTTCAGGTAGCATTCAGCTATGGATATCCTATAGATAAGGATATCGCTTCGGCTATATTGTACGCAGATTAATGTGTTCAAGAAAAGTACATTAAATCATTACGTTATTCAGCTTATACGTAAATTTGAAAACTATTGAAGATGCGTTGACTGCTAACATCACACTTCGGAGTACAATGTGCAATTTTGTTCAACGGTATTATATACTTTGTATCATCCCTTGATAACACGCAGCATTGCTTTTAGGACATAAGCTTACTACCCTCTGTTGCCATTTAACCTTTTCTTCTGTATCAGGATGATACAAAGAAAAGGAAAGTACTCTCACCCCCAAATATGTCCTCCATCGAGAAGGCCAGCTTTTTAGATGACAATGATATTAGCTTCAGTGGTGAGTACTTTGGATTACATTTTATTCGCACATTGCCGATATTTACCATAAAGAAGTTTTCAGATTTGACAAAATCGCTAATGACTGCTATAGGAAACCCGCTACACAGCACTGCGCTAGATGATGATCTCAGTCCCGCCCTAAGCAAAATGACGAAGCCATCAAAATCCTCTGTCAAGAGGAAGGCAGCCAACGCCAACACTGACAAGTCTACAAAGACGACACTACAGGAGAACAGGACTCTGAGAAAAAAGGCTTCTGCAGTCAAATCAAGGTAGAGGCTACGTTGATTCAGATCATTGAAGTTTCCATGACCATTCCTCTGGAAATGAAATACAACTCTACATGTCAGGTCCAAGACGGCCAGTCTCAAGAGAAAGGCAACAGCTGAGAAACGGAGAGAGTCTGAAGTTTCTGCATCATGTGACACACTGCCTGAAGAGCAGAGTCTGGAAGAAGATGAATCCGTATGAACATCTCTTGGATCTGCCAAGTGTTCTGTGTGTGGCTCCTTATACAGGGCCAGATCTTTCATTTAATGCATCCTCTCATATGGTTCAAATGTTCATTTCTTTCTGCACTCTTTTTGTTTTGGTTTGGTGGCTCCTGGCCTGTACTATACATCCCTAGGAGGATTATTTTATTGCTGAATTGATTTGCACTTGGCTAGTTCACAGTGGAAATGTATCTGTCCTTTTTACAGGACTCTGCACCCTCAGGTCCAGCAATGGAGTCTGCCCGCAAAAGCCGTGGGAAAGGCACAACAAAGGCCACCACTCCCGCTGTCCAGAAGAAGACGGCACCTGCTGTTTCTGAAGACCATTCTCCACCCAGCCCAGAGGTTCGCCACAGACCTTTGCACTCCGAAATTTTAAGTTATTTACACAAATGGCCAGATATTAAAAAGTGATTGTATTTCTTCCAAAATTCAGCTTGGTTCTCAAATATACTGGATATTTCAATTACATGCCATGAAAATTCAGATTGTTTCATGTCAGAGAAACAGTGCGGCGACTGTGAGACGGAACAGAATGTCATCTTTTTCCTCTGAAGAGCTGAGTGACGAAGACCCCAGCTGGGTGAGCGATGGCTAAAATAATTCTGAACAGCACATCTTTTTAAACATATTGTCTTGGTTCTCAAACAGCTACATTTTATTTACCAGGGTAATACAAACTTTTTATTTAAAAACTAAACAAACAAGAAAATGTATTTTAGCCAAACCCCTAGATGTGTTAAGTCTTGATGCACATGGTTACGTAGCAGCGATTACTTCACTGTTCACCGTTCCCTCAGCATGCACCAAAAGGTAAGAAGAAGTACTTGCCAATGAACGTGGAACGGAGGAGGACCTCATCTGGGTCTTCAACGGTCAGGAGAAAAGTGACAAGCAAGAAGAGGAACATTCTTTTTGGACCTTCAGGTAGCTAGTGAATAATGGTTTTGATGTTGTTAAATAACGGCATTCTGAACTAGTACTGAAGTACTAAACTAAAATTGTTATTATAAGATGGTTCTCACAAAGAATTTTACTGGGTGTAATTTAGCTGAAGTACTGTGGTTTTTCTAGTGGTTCCCTAATTGTTCTGCAGATGCCGACAAACCACCCAAGAAGGGGAAGCGAGGCAGTGGAGATAAAAGGAGCCTCATTGACCTGGAGGTGGTGCTGATGGCCTTTCAAGATTTTGTGTCGAGTTACGTGTAAGTTATGGGAACAATATGGGTGTTTTGAAATCGTTAATGAAATTGTTATATGCAGATTTGTATTAAAAGCCAATTCCAATTATAAATTAATCTGAATAATCACAGTAAATGTTCATACCTTTTTTCATTCAGGAAAACTCTGGATTCTGGTACAGTCACAAAGGCTGTAAATGCCTTCTCAGAGTCCGTCGAAAATCAACTCACTCAATATGTAAGTGATGCCGGTTGCAGAGTAACGTGACAAATTCCTGTCTTGAACTTACATTGACTTTAAAGGTGCTGACTACATTGAATAGCGGTGGTTTAATTGGATCGACTGTTTTATTAAATGATATTCACGCTGACTTTTATTTTAGATCTCAGAGATAAAGGGGTTAAACAGCTTGAAGAAACAGAATGTGAAGGTAAGGTGTATGTTTACAATGCAGTTGGACTTTGCCCTGTACTATCTGACACACTGTGAATAACAAACTAGCTGCCCCAGCAAGTGGACTCTGCTGATACCGTATGTGTTGGATTCCAGAGGGAAAAACTGTTATTTTGCTTCAGAATTTCAGTCTGTTTCAATTTCAGGGCGTTTGGCCTGTGCTTGTATGCTGCTAAACGACTGTTTCTTTTTTTGATCCCTACTTTTTAAAATAGAAACTTTTGCATGATTAACAAACATGATGATATGGTCTGATTCTATACCAGGACTTAAGAATCAGTTTTTCATTCTTTCCATCCAGATCAATGGCACTATAAACCGGAAGACAGCCAGACTGGTAGAGGTGAAAAATGAACTCATAAAGTACGTCTCTGTGGTCTGACATTTACTTTTATGCTGTTTTTATGCTTGGCCTGACTAGGCTGTCGTGTGCTTCAGGTGAAGGGAAACGAGCCTCGTTTACGTCACTCGGGTTTCCGTTCGCGCCGTTCACCGGTGTGAAGAGCATTCTGCTATAATGAAAGGCGGTGGCTTTCCTCAGGAAAGAGATCGAGCTGAGGAAGCTGCAGAAGGAGCATTCCCAGCTGGAGGAGCGACTGACAGACATTAGGACCAGCTCTGCCTTTCTGGCAGACTTGCAGGACCTACAGAAGAGCTACTTGGCATATAGGGAGAACCACCCGAATGAGGTGGAAGTGGTGAGGAAGCCATAACTCTGGATTTTTGTTAGAGATTAACTGTGCTATAGCTCAGCAATGATCTATAGTATACTATAAATGTAGGGCTGTCGTCTTGATCGCAGTTGTCTTTTTCAGTATGGTCCCTCCAGCCTCCCAGCCCTGCTCCTTGAAGCTCGCAGTGCGATGGGCGCCGAGCACCAGCTGAACATTATCAACCACAAACTCCAGCAGGTTCTGGACCAGAGTGACCCTGTCACTATTGATTCGAATGAATGATGAACCCGTCAGCTCTCAAGTTGGGCTCCTACAATATCTCTCGCTGAGACTGCTCGTCATCTGAGAGTAGTATGCCAATTTATTGTGTGTGTGTATAATATAAACATTGGCATGCATAGCGTAGGCCTTAAAACGTTAAATAGAATCAGGGCAGAAGAACTGGTTACCGTCTTACCCTTTGTCTCTCTACTGTTAAGTAATCCATATGACTAATGCCCTGCTACTTAAGGGGAAAAAAGTCATTGTGCAACAGCTGCCATGCTAATAGTCTCAAAACTGCTGAAGAAGCAGGGCTGGACACACCAAAGGGAAGCAGGAAATATTTAAATGTAAATAACTGAGCATGTGCTGCTATTTAGCAAGTAATTAGTTGCCTTTTTTGTATATGAGAATATAAATGTTAAGCTGGCATCTGACATTTTGTCGTCACTGTAATACTTTTTGCTTATGGTTGTGTCACCAAGGTCCATGTTTAGTACAAATATATACACACGTGGACAAAATTGTTGGTACCCTTCAGTCAATGAAAGAAAAACTCACAATGGTCACAGAAATAAC